>VYZU01005917.1:0-24145 GCA_013401355.1 Ceyx cyanopectus
TTTTTTTTTCCAGTTAAGTCCTTCAGAACTTACCCCTGAAGCTACAGCATTGCTTAGCAACGTTTGTGTCAGGTTTTGCCTGTTCTCAGTGGCAGTTCTTCACCCCCTGCTGTCATTGTTACCTCCCTGGATATGCATTTTCATTAGTTCTTTACCTTTTTATCCACAGAGGGAACATTTTAAAATTCTATAGTTATCAGTATCTTGGCAGTTGAACTTTACCTGATGAAGTAAAGCAGCTGCTGCTGCTGTTCTTCCAAAACAGGCCTATTATTTGTACTTTATGTTGTACTTTTAGAAACACCTCTAGGTCATCCTTAAAGACTAACAGGTCCTAAACTTAGGTGTGTTTGCTCTGCTTCAGCATTAAGCTGTGATAGCAGCCAAGCCCCTGTCTGCTACACACATTCACACGACCCAATCTGATGGCAGAAGGTCAAGTTAATGAAGTGAGGACTCCACAGGCTTCTGGTTCTTCCAAAACTTACCTCTGTAGTTGAGCTCAGGTGGTTCCTGTGATTGAGAAGCTCCAGTGCTGCTCTGCAGGTGTTGCTCCCTCTTGACATGTCACCTTTCTAGAGCTGCATGCCCTGCCCCACATCACTGTGTGGGAGAGCTTCCCACTCTCCCATTGCCCTTTGCTTTGGAGCTGCATTTGGAAATACTGACAGAACTTCACTTACCCACTCCAGGTCTGTGCCAGCTTCTCTTTCAAAGCAATTCAGAGAACTTTCTTTGCTCAATCTTCTAACATGAATTGTTTCCACTTCCAGGTAACTCTGGGTATCCACAGCTCTGGCAAGAGCCTGGTGTTTATTTCTTGGATGCTATTACACAGCATCTGCCCTGAAAAATTCTTTGGCTTGCACTGCACTGGAGCTGCTGCAGCACAGTGGAAGTTTAGAAGATCTCCTGTATATAGCTCAGTTCTCCACCACCTCAAGAAACAAGTAGAAAATAGCTTGCTGAAAAGAAGCAATTCAACCCTGTCCCCCTTGCACTGCTCTCAAATGCATCAGAAGCACTTCCAGTCCTCCAGCCCCCCTCCTCTAACAGGGCAGCCCATTGCCACCCTGCCAGGGAGAGGGGAGGGCATCCCGATGGGGCCCTGCCACTTGGAAGGGGAAGAGGGAATGAGAGACTGTCAACTTTTGCTTTGCTGCATCTGAGCCTGCTTTGCTAGGCTCAAAGAGGAATTAAATAAATAGGAATTAAAAAGGAATCAGTGTCTGATCTTACATTTGAAGTAAGATGGGGAGGTGGGGTATGGTATGAAGGACAGAGGGTAAAAAAGAAACCAAAATTAGGGAGAAGAGCAAAACAGAGTATTATAGGCCCAGATTGCCAAATGACATTTCCAATCAAATGACAGTTCTCATCAAAACATTTTTCTTCTAATTAGAAGCATCGTGCATTTCCAGAGGCCACTGTACTGTGGCACCCCTTTGTGTAAAGGGTGAGCATGCTGCACACAAAAGGTGGCCCAAGAGAAGCCTGACAGGCAGAAAGCTTGTGGAAATCACTTCCCACAAGCAGGACAGAAACACTTCCTGACAAGCAGGACAAAAACCTGGTGGTTCCCATGGAAACTCTTGCTATGCAAAGTTACCAGACTGAGGTCTGAGCAGGTAAAAAAACCCAACTGAAGAAGGAAACATTAAAATGAGAGGCAGGACAAAGCTCCACATGAACACACACATCCAGGTCAAACAAGAGCAAGGGTAAAGACTGAAAGAATTGCTTCACTGCTTGGTTATGTACAGAGCTATTAATGTCTCCAAGTCATTAATACATCATTAAAACTCAGTAAACTCAGGCTTAGCCAGGCAAAAGCATGAGCATTTCAACTAGCATTGTAAATGGCACATTTGGAAACAGCAGTTGGCCACTTCTCCAGATGCTCTAAAATCTTATTTTAAAAAAGGCCTTCAAGAAGGGAAGGAAGAAGAAAGGAATTTTCTGCCCCCCCCCCCCCCCTCCAGCTTTCTTTCAGAAAAAAATAATGCAACTGACTCCACCAGAGCTGAAGTCACCAGTCCCCATTTGCCATCCTGTTTCCCGTGTGAGGTGGTGGTATTTATAGCAATTTTCAGCCCCTCATCTGACTGGTTTTGCTGAGGCATTGACAGAGCTGGAGCAGAGGCAGCTGAGATTTTTTAACAGATTACCTGTGGACAATCAGCAGCCTACAACAGTGAGTCAGAGGAAATTACTGTTTATGGTGCACAGAAGGCATGTGACACTGAGCATGTTTGAAAGCGAGTCCCTGCCTTGAATAGCTGAGATTTAAATTAGCTGAGGCAGCAGAGGAGGAAAGAGGGCAAACAAAAGCAAGTCTTGCCAATTCATGGCACAGTGCCTGGTAATAAGTCACCCAGCAGGAAAGAAAACCCTGGCTCCATTATCAGCATGAGGCCTCCACTCAGGTGTTGGTGACTTATTTCCTGGAGAGGTCTCACAACACAACTAAAGCCACTTTAGAAGAGATCTTGGCTCCTGCTGTGATGCTGCCAGGGCATCAGATTCTATTTTCATGACCAATGGTTGAAAAATCCAAATAAATGAGCCCTAAAATGTCAAGTATTTCTGCACGAGACTGGCAGCAGGTACAGATGCTACAGCTGGACTCTGGCAGCCCCCAACACTGCTGGTGGCATCAAAGCAAGAAGGATCCTTGACTAGTCATTCCTCCAGTGGGAGCCTCTTTGGTAGGATAAAAGATGTAAGGGTCAGTAAACAGTGGCACAGAACAGACACCTAGTCCCACAGCTACCACCAGAAGGGCACGTAGGTGTCTACAGAGGTAGGCAGGGAGAAGAGTAATTGTAATTAGGTCATAGGAACCAAAAAACAAATAACAGGATAAACTTATCTACTATCTGGGCTGTCAGTACACAGATGCCAGGGCAGAGCATGCACGACCAATGAAGTGTTTTTACACAGCTCATTAAGATGATTTGTGCAATGAAGTCACTAAAGTTTTTGATAAAAAGCTGAAGAAGAATGAAAGGCAAGAGCACTGGAGCCACCCCACAGGAGCTACAACAAAAACTGCCTGTTCAAGAACAGAAGGAACAATATTGTGATCAGAATTCAGCATCAGTTGAAAAGGCAGCACAGTAGAAAACAAACAGTCCAAGTACATAAGTTACAGGTATGGCTTGAAGTCAACCATGATTACTAGGATAAATCTGCTTAAGAGCAAAAACATGGCTGGAAGACAATCAAACAAGCTTCTCATTCTGGAAAAAGGGAAGAGCAAATAGAAAAATAAAGATGTTTCTGCATATTTCAACAAATTCAGCTCTGTCAGAAAGTTTCCTGACAAGATATTCCTCAGAAATAGCATAAAAAAATAGGATGACTAAAGGGTAGATCCAAATGACCAGAGAACATTCATCAGCCTCAGCTTCTTGGCTGAGCAATCTATGGCCCAACACTCCTGACAGACAGGGGCATGAACAAAAGTTGATTCAAGAGTATCTCCCAGAACTACACGTGTCCCTCTCCACCACTGAAAACAGCAGCATATTGGAAGACCAGCAGATAATTTGGAAAACAAGACCAATCAAAAGAAGATTTGTAGGTTTTCATTGTGCTAGAGAATGCCAAAGAGAGAACAGGTAAATCAGGGAGGAAACAAGACTTTGGAATTTGTGGTCAGTCAGGCAACACAGGGAAAAATATAACAATTTACTGAGCTTTTCAAGCCCTGTGAGTATAAGCATTGGGATGTTTACCACAAGTGACAGGAAAACCAAAGCTGAATGTCAGTGTGAAGAAACCACCCATGAAGAACACAGTAAACACATATACAAGTGATTTAACTGAGGAATTCTTTTACTCACTGGAGGGAAAATGACATTTTTTTCATGCTGCAGTCAAGAGTAAGCAGTGTTCAACAGAATTCAGGAAAATAAGTAAGCTAAGTAGCCAAACAGGAGTCATCCATCAGACCTTATGAAATGTACATTTATTATTTACAGAGGTTTTGACTATGTAAATATAACCTTTCATAATTTCTTTAGAGTATTTTCAATTAACATTGAAAACTAAGAAGTTATCTTTCAGCTCCCTCCCCTCAATTTGACTAGTAACTGGTCTAGAATAACTTACTTAGGAAGCTCTGGGCTAGATAGCAACTTATTCCCATTGTACAAAGACAGCCAACTAAAAAGTTGTCCTTGTAGCTGCAATTCTAGGCAGCAATGTTTATTTGGGATATTTAAACATCCAACATTAATGCTTCCATGACAAACATCGTCCCACAGCTGAGCAGACAGCAAACATACACTCTCATTTTCTTCTACATGAAAGGGATTAGAATCAATCTTATTGCAACTCATAGTACAAATCAGCCAAACACCAGAAGAAAGTTCCTGAGAATGTGAAGAATTAAGGAATCCTAATAAAGGTCAGGAGCCAAGTCCTTGGGGGAGCAGCTTGGGCTGGAGCGAGCACCCAGCACTGGCTCTGCTGGAGCCTTCCCAAGAGGCAGCTGAGCAAACAGGCTGCAGCAGGGATGAAGTCCCCAAAGCACAGCTGCCTGCACCCACACTGCAATTCCTGCAGGGTTCTGCTCCCCCAAAAGCTCCACAGAGCTTTGGTTTGGAGTCCCCTGACCAGGGGTAAAGCTGCCAGGAAGGGATTGATTCCGGACAGAACGTTTCATCCTCTTGGCAAACAAAAGATCAGCACTCTGCACACCAAGGAATGGAACTGAGTATTCTCTTTAGCTGTTAAAACATAGAAACCAATGTGTAAAAAATATAGATATCAAGCACTAAATATGTGACCAGAAGAAATCCTCCAAGAACACAGCTGGTGTCATACTCCAAGGTTTTACTTCCAAGTACAGCAAATTTCACCCATCCTATGATTTCTAAAGTACAGAAAGGAAACCAAACCCCATCAAAAGATGGTCCTACATGTGCACGTGTACCTAGAACATACACATGCAAGGTGTGCAAATCTCTTTTAATGCGAGTTAAGCAAAGCCTGTGCAGGGCAGGGGTTGGGTCTCCAGTGGTGTTTGCTAGCTACACAAGGCACAGTCTCAGTGCTGACACCACAGTTACATTCAGGCACCTGTCAATCTGCAGATGTTCAGAAAAAGATGGAAGTTCTCTACTAAAGTGCCAGAGTTGAAGCACTAAATGGATGTGACCTCTCTGCAGCAGTTACCAGGGGGTTCCGAGTTAATTGATCCCTGGAAGGTCAGTGGGTAAAACGTGTCAGTCTCCTCCACATGAGGAATGCTGCTGCCAAATGCCTGCCACTCATCCTCTGCAGGCCACCCTGCCTGACATCCACAGTCCTGCAGGGTATTGCTTTTCTTCCTAACTTCAGTCAAACTCTGCAAGTGCTAAACCCAGTTTTAGAAGTAAGCCAGAAAAAAAACCACCTTCTGAGACACGTGCATGTAACAAACTTTGGCCAAATTACATAGTGGCAGCATCTATCAGCCTGGAAAGAGCTAAAGACAACAGCTTACCATTTCAGAGCAAATTAACACAGCATGGCAGAAAAAGCCAAACACCATTTCCATCAGCATTAAAACAAAGTATTGGCCCGTGTAGTCTTCTTGTTTTTTCTTAATAGCAAACCCCCACTGGCAGTATGTTTCATCAGAAAAATGCAAAATTTGCTGACTGAAATGAGCAATTAATGTATCAACTGGTACTGAAAACACCTGACAAATACATTCTCTTCCATCCCTCAAAAGAGGTGGGTTTTTTGAGCCTACTGGGAGTTTAAAAATCACTTGTACTAATATTATACCTAAAATGGAACTAATCATTAGAGTTTTTCTAATATTTCATAGGTATTACCATATGACTTTGCTGTTTCACCCTAGAATTGTATTCACATATTATTTTTAAAGTACAAGACATTTAATAGACATCTGAGGAAAACAATGAAATAGAAAAAAAGTCTTTGCAAAGGTATCTTCTATTCCTTCTGCAAAGTCAGAAAGGTGTGATTTTACTGGCACTTAACTTAAGTGCCATCAATACACAAGAATACTTAAAAGCAAAAAGTTCTACTGCTCCTCATAATATTTGGTTTAGCCTTCCTGACCAAAGTCTTCTGTAAACTTCTTTAACTTCTCCAGGTCTTCTTCATTAACTGTTGGTTTTATTCTAGCAAGTGATATGAGCATATCAGCCTGTCAGGAAAAAAAAGAGAAGAAGTGTGTTCAGAACCCAGTCTGACAAGATGTTCCCCTGGCAAAGGTGGGTTACAGAGTTCATTCAAGCACAGGAGCTGTTGTCTGCACAAAGATTTAGGGAAGCCTGAACACTTCTGCACAGGGGCAGCATTCCAACCCTGTGAGAACAGCCAACTGCCACTGAGCCTTCTCATACTGAAACCACAACCTCCAGTTTAGATTTAAGCCACTCATCCATTTAATTAATCACTTTTTACTGATCAAATCTGAACATCCTTTTTTTTTGCCAGTTACCATTTTCAACCCATCTTTAGCTGGAGCAGTTTGAAGGGGAAGAGTGCATGTTCCCCTGTGCTCTTCACAGGCCAAAAATACACAGCAGTAGTTTGGGATTTCTCTCTAGCTAAGTTTTACTGCTTATGAACCAGTGATTTGTCTCATCAACTCATTTACTAGATGACTAGATATTAGAAAACAGAGTTCAGAAAACAAAAAAAATGCAGGTGAAATCAACAGTTAAAAACACCCCATGAATAAGAAGACTTTCTTGCCCCAGGAAACAAATCAGTCCTAGCCAAAGACAATGGAAAAGTATCTGCCTAACATCTCATCTTCTATGAAATCATGGGCAATACCACAAGTTAATATGATTTTCTAGGCTTCAGATTTGGCTCAGACTAGAGACACCCTGATTAGAATTAGAGCCTGATGTAGGTCAGGACAAGAACTGAACTGGACACTGAAAGAGCTGCAGGGTGTCAGAGCCCAGGTACCATCAGCAGCACACACTGCTGTTCAGTCCAGGGAAGACTGATGTCAAGAACATCCTCTTGGACCATAGAGCAGAAGTTTTATGGCAGGTCTGCACATAGCCTTTAGTATTTTCTCAGCACACAAATATGTACAGAAAATTCTTCTCTGAAACGTAGTGACAATTCCACAGCAGTGTTTCAGAGACTGGTGATAGCTGTGACACAGAGTGATTGCTCTCTCATTTACAGGACTGTTGGCACATGAGGAGTCTATGCTGCTCTCATTTTTCAAGTCCTTTCCTCAACCATTGTACTTCAAATTCAAAGTCTTTTGTTGCTCTTGGGGAAAAAGAGAATGAGTGTCTATTAATTTTTTTTAAATACTGAACTAACATTCCAATTGGTCTTAAAATCATGTATTTTATTCTCTAGATCAAAGCAGGGATTTTAGCAGGCACAAAGAAAACCAGCTGAATGAAATGTAACCAAAACTACCACTGCATTCATGATCTTACTGCATTTTATTGTTCATGCTTGTGTATATTTCATGGGTAATATTTACCATCAGTTCCAAAGGTACACTGAATTTTCTATACAGAAAGATGGACTCAAAGAATGGTCAGGGTTGGGAGGGATCCCAAAGCTGCTCCAGTTCCACCCCCTGCCATGGCAGGGACACCTCCCACTAGAGCAGGTTGCTCAGAGCCCCAGCCAGCCTGGCCTGAGAAACTGCCAAGGCTGGGGCTGCCCCCACCTCTCTGGGCACCCTGGGCCAGGGTCTCCCCACCCTCCCGGGAAAGAAGAAATTCTTCCTCATGGCTGAGCTGAATCCACCCAGCTCTAGTTTGGATCCATCCCTCCAGTCCTGGCACAACCCCAAAGCCTCCAAAGTCCCTCCCCAACTTTCCTGGAGCCCCTGCAGATCCTGGGAGCCACCAGAAGCTCTCCCTGGAGCCTTCTCTTCTCCAGCCTGAACACCCCCAACTCTCTCAGCCTGTCCTCACAGGAGCTGCTCCAGCCTCTGAGCATCCTCGTGGCCCTGCTCTGGACACCTTCCAGCCCCTCCAGATCTCTCCTGTCCTGGGGGCTCCAGCACTGGACACAGCTCTGGGAGGGGCCAATATCCATGCTAGTGATGGGAAGGCAGCAGTGTGGAAGGGATGCTGAAGGTTTTAAATGGGTACCAGACAAGTGGCAGAGCAGTGGAAGGTGCTCTCTCTGGCTGCAAGGGCAGCAGCTGCAAGCCAGCAGGCAAGAGCAGTGAGGAAGAAATGCCAGCCAGAGAGATGGCTTTGTGCACCATGCCATGGTGGGGTACTGCACGTTGGGAAATCAAATGTTATCTGTTTTGTTCTCAGAAATGCTGACCAAACAGGTCATCCAACTGCCTTGCACAACCATGTCATAAACAGTCTTTACCTGCAAGTCTTCCAGATTTCTGCAAAGTAAGAAAGAAATGCTACCAAACCCCCCCCTCCCCCAACCAAACACTTACCATGGAAACTGTAGGTTCCAGTAATTTATCATCTGGAACCTCCATCCATGTCATTTCTATAGCTTCAGGATCTCCTGGAGAGCAAGGGGTGAACAAATCTACCGTGGTATTTGGATTGGACTCTGATGTTTTTTTTACCTATAAAAAAATAAAAATACTCAGTTTATGCGAGTTATAATTTTTAAAGACAAAAAAAAAAGTTCAACAGCATCTTTAGAGCAAAACCCTTCCTTATTTTATGCAGATGCCCCACCTATTGGTAAGATCTGCCCTGTTAAATTGTGTAAGTGTAGTGGCATCATTCACTTGGAAAACATGCAGCTGTTGCCAGATGCTTACACACAGATCAGGTCAAATTCCAGTGGCTGCTTCTTCCAAAGGTTAGGGATTTTGGGGGGAAACTAAGGTGCCAAGAAATCTAGTTGGACACCACCACACTTCCCAGCCCTTGGTCACTTTGGGGGTTCATTCAGCACCAGTTAACAGCTTTCTAGAAACTCCTCAGTGATGGAGTGCCCCTCAAGCTGGGCAGCCAGGGAGCCTTTCAGTATTAGCAACTCCTCTGAGGGCAGGGCCAGCTACTGGGACAACACAAACCAGCCTTGTTTTTCCACAGGAGGAAATAAAAAAGCCACCCCACGTGTCTGTTCCTTTGCAGCAACATGTTCTTATCTGGGAGCACAGTTTCATTTTCCTTTAGCATTACCTGAAACATCACACATCCCAAAGGAACCCAAAGCAGGTGCAGAAGCTGAAGGACACCACAGGAGGTGACTATTCCAACAGCAGAGGGTTGGCTATTCCAAACTGCAGTTAAAGCCCAGTGCTGGAGCAGAGATGGTGACATTCCCACAAGCCAAGGAATGGTTTACAGTGAATTGGTAATAACCGAGAAAAACACTGGGGCAAGTTGGTTGTTATTATTAATTAATAAAGCTAAGACTTTGCATTATAACAATAGGAAATTGCATCCAAGTCAAGTGTTAACAACCCAAATGCAAGTTGTTGGTTTATGTCAGAGCCCTCAGAGTACTGCAGCTGTGGCTTTTCCCCTTCCTTTGAGGGCAACAGGAGCCAAGAGGTAACAATTCCTTTTGGTTGGCTCTGCAGACTGTGACAACTGAGGTTATTCCATTGCTCCAGAGATAGGAGACATGCCTCAGATTCTTCCAAATTGGAATGAAAGGCTAAATGGTAACAGCCCTTTAGTCAGAAATATCACTGTCACTTCCAAGTCAACAATGGATAAATACTTTGGGCATTGCTGCTTGAAGAAGGGAAGCAGATAGAAATTCCCTGGTATTTTAAGATAAACACAGTCTCAGTGGTACTGATAAGTTTCCCCCAGAAGTGGTGTTTAAAAATATTTTATTTTTTTTAAATATTCCAAAAATATTTTATTTTTAAACTCAAAATAGCTCCTCAAAAACCTGTTAAAATTTGGGGTCTTTTGTTTTTTCTTAAGGATCTCAACTTTCTCCTACTTTACCCAGCCTCACATCTGCTCTTCCAAGGAGAAGCAAAGGAAAGCTTTCATTTACAGCAGAAAAAAAACTCTGCAGAATCCCTTCACCCAAGATACATGCATTTCTAGAATTAAAGTTTGCAGTACAAATGGAAACAAAACCCACTTTTAGTTAGGGTCTGCCCTGAAAAAATACTGCACTGAAAAGAAAAATAAATTATTTAGCCAATACATATGCTGCATGTATTTGAAACTCTGTTTATAACCATTGGTAACTGCTTTTTACCAGCAGTGTCACCAGTGTCAGAAGTAACACTGTCCACTGCTTTTAGCAGAACCTTAAGCTCTCAGACAGAAATCCTGAGTAAGCAGCTGTGCATAACCCTCCTGTTCCCAGCTGCATGAGGGACACCTTTACTTCAGTGTTCAAAAGTGGGAAGAACCATGAAACTTGATCCAGAAAAAGAGCACCTCTGTGACATTCCAATTTAAATCAAACTTCCAACTGAATGCTTTTAACCCTGCTTTGAGCCATGAAGAGTCACAGTCTGGATTACACAGCACAGATACCCAGAAACCAGCCCAGTTCTCCCAGTTGTCAGAGACATTCATGAGCAGGCAGTGTTACCCCAAGCCAAATCCAGTTTACTTGCCAGGAAAATTCAAACCAAGCTACTTGTCCAAGAAGATTTTGGATTCCTACTTACTCTTTTGAAGTGGGTGGCTGATTGCACTTTCCTGACAGGCTGCATCAGTGCATCCCTCACAATGATGCTGATGTCTGCACCAGAGTAGCCATCAGTCCTCTTGCCCAGCTCTCGATAATCTGCCTCTGTGAGGAGGTTGGGGGTTGAGCCCAGGTGCAGTTTGAACATGGCGGCCCTGGCAGGGCCTTCGGGCAGAGGAATGTAAATCCGCTTCTCAAACCTGCCAGAGGAGACAAGCACACAGTGCTCAGGGCTGGCAGCTCAGCCAGCTCCACCCCTGCCAGGGCAGGGACCCCTCCCACTAGAGCAGGCTGCTCAGAGCCCCAGCCAGCCTGGCCTGAGAAACTGCCAAGGCTGGGGCTGCCCCCACCTCTCTGGGCACCCTGGGCCAGGGTCTCCCCACCCTCCCGGGAAAGAAGAAATTCTTCCTCATGGCTGAGCTGAATCCACCCAGCTCTAGTTTGGATCCATCCCTCCAGTCCTGGCACTACCCCAAAGCCTCCAAAGTCCCTCCCCAACTTTCCTGGAGCCCCTGCAGATCCTGGGAGCCACCAGAAGCTCTCCCTGGAGCCTTCTCTTCTCCAGCCTGAACACCCCCAACTCTCTCAGCCTGTCCTCACAGGAGCTGCTCCAGCCTCTGAGCATCCTCGTGGCCCTGCTCTGGACACCTTCCAGCCCCTCCAGATCTCTCCTGTCCTGGGGGCTCCAGCACTGGACACAGCTCTGGGAGGGGCCAATATCCATGCTAGTGATGGGAAGGCAGCAGTGTGGAAGGGATGCTGAAGGTTTTAAATGGGTACCAGACAAGTAGCAGAGCAGTGGAAGGTGCTCTCTCTGGCTGCAAGGGCAGCAGCTGCAAGCCAGCAGGCAAGAGCAGTGAGGAAGAAATGCCAGCCAGAGAGATGGCTTTGTGCACCATGCCATGGTGGGGTACTGCACATTGGGAAATCAAATGTTATCTGTTTTGTTTGATCCATCCCCTCCCCAGCTTTCCTTGGCCCCTTCAGATCCTGAGGCCACAGAAAGGTGCCAGCCTATGGAGGTGAACTGTGGAAAGCAGCTTATGCAGCAAGTAGAGTCTGTTCCTACATATTAGAAAGAAGCAGTTTCATTATCATAAACCTTAAAAAACCCCACCAGAAACCTAAGGCAAACATTCAAAAACCTGATTTCATTACTCACACTGTCTCTAGCATGAGCTAACATCCAGAATAGAACAACCCTTTCCTTTGGATGGCAAAGTTTTTCCAGATTCTCTCAAGCAGATTTTGGGTTTTAAAAGAAAAAATACGAGGGGAAAAACATCTCCAGTGTTGAAGTACATGTGAACAGTTTTCACACTCAAAGAGCTCCCCTGTAATAAACTGACACAACCACTTTGGCCAGTCTCCAGTTAATGGAGACCTCATGGTTGGAAGCAAATTTGAAGTCCTATTCTCAATACAGTTGTGAGTGGAAAATGTTGATAACTGCAGTTCTTCCTTTGAAACATCTGCTCTCACAGCAGGGATCACCTCCCACCAACAAAATCACAGTCACAGAATGGTGGGGGTTGGAAAGGACCTCAGGAAATCATCTAGTCCAACCCTCTGCCAGAACAGGGTCACCTAGAACAACATGCCCAGGATGGTATCCAGGCAGGTTTGGAATCTCTCCAGAGGAGACCCCACAGCCTGCCTGGGCAGCCTGGGACAGGCTCTGGCACCCTCCCAGTGATGAGGCTCTTCCTTAGGTTCAGATGGAATTTCCTCTGTTTCAGTGTGCCCAGTGCCCCTTGTCCTGTGGCTGGGCACCACTGAAGAGTCTGCCTCCATCCTCTTGGCACCCACCCTTCAGATATTTACAAGTATTGCTAAGATCCCCTAAGATCTCCAGGCTGAAGAGCCCCAGGGCTCAGCCTTTCCTTGCAGAGATGCTCCAGTCCTCTATCATCTTTGCAACCCTTCACAGATCCCAAATCCTTTGGAATGCAATTGCCTACAAATACATGGCAACGTGGGCCAAAGCAATGAAAAACTGCTATGATCACTGCCACTGTTGAACAAGTTAAAGCCTTTCAATCTCATGGTCAAGAATGAGAGAGCTGCTGCTTCACACTGCAGAGAACAGTCTTCCACTAGATCAGGTTGCTCAAAGCTCCATCCAAGCTGTCCTTGAACACTTCCAGTGATGGGACATCTACAACTTCTCTGGGTAACCTGTTATGGTGTCTCCCTACCCTTACAGTAAAGAATTTTTTCCATATGTCCAATCTGAACTTAATTTCATTTGGTTTAAAACTGTTGCCCCTGTCACTACAGGCCTTGGTAAAAAATCAAACCAGCCAACACAAAACAAAACCCCAACCACTTCTGTCTTTCTATATGTAAGCCCCCTTCATTTCCTTCTGAAAGGCTACAAGAAGGTCTCCCCTGAGCCTTTTCTTCTCCATCAGCCCAAAGACTCTCAGCCTTTCTTCACAGGAGGGGTGTTCCAGCTCTCTGAGCATTTTCATAGCCCCCTTCTGGACTAGTTCCACCAGCTCCATGTTTGTCTTGTACTGTGGGCCCCAGAGCTGGAATGTGAAGTGACACGTTCACCTGTCTCATACAAAACAGTCCTACAGGATGGAAGCAACTTCTGGAGGTCACCTGCTCCAACCCCCACTCTATGGCAGGCTTGAATATAAAGAAAAGTCAGTGAGCATCACAGAAAGATGAGTGTTTCTTTAGCCAACAAAAATGACCATGACCCAAGCTGTGGCCTCATCACAGTTCAATCACATAGTTCTGTTTGTCCTCTGCTGCTAAAGCCAGCTCCAGCTAATCAGCTCCAGAAGCCCTTTATTTACAAAACAGCAGTTAAAACACACACTGAAAAACCCCACAAATTATGCCTGAGCAGAAAACCACCATCATATGTCTGTGTAACTCAGAAACTCAGAACTGCACTGGCATGAAAGAACTCAAGCTGCTCAGTTAGTTAACAACTGAAATGGAAAACTCAACCCCCTCTTGCCCTTCTGAGGTGCAGAATTTGTCATTTGTCTAGCTTACTTTGTAAACTTGTCCCCCAAGCCCACCAGAAAACAAACTAAGGAGGAAACTGTATAGTTTTCTGCCTGCTCATGCACAATCATCTAACCAGGAGCTCAAACTACAAGGCCAATATATGGGCAAACACCCACTTCTTGAAGAGAAGTCAAGGGCTCAGTCCATCCCATTCCTTCCCAAGCCTCAGACTGATCCCTCAACAGTGGTGAATTTCATAACATGAGAAAAAAAGAAAGAAAACAATGCCATCATACCTCCTCCTGATAGCAGAATCCAGAACCCAGGGTATGTTTGTTGCTCCCAAGACCAGGATTCCTTCATTGTTATTGCCAACCCCTGTATCAGGGCAGAAATCATTTCACTGTTTAGATGATAAACACAGACTGTTCTAAAATGCTGTCAAAATGAAAGGGGGTGGAGTTAAAGATCTCTTTAGCACTCTCATGCAAGCTATGCTTAAAACACATCTCTTCATTCCTTTGACTAATGGTGAAAACCAAGTGAACTTACCTTGCATCTGGACTAGAAATTCTGTTTTGATCCGTCTGGCAGCCTCACTTTCATTTTCACTCCTTGACCCACAGAGAGAATCTATCTCATCAATGAAGATAATAGAAGGTTTGTTTTCTCTGGCAAGTTGGAACAAGTTTTTCACTAATCTTAAAAAAGGAAACTGCATCAGTTATCTCAACAATTACACTAGTGAAAAATACATATTATGATACAGTCACTTCCCAAAGGAACACTAAAAAAGAGAAGTACTACCATGAAAATACCCAGAGACACAACATTCTTTCCAGCTTGAGTTGGACAGCACAGCTTCAAAGGGAGGTGAAACAGTTTAGGGTATTCCAGGAATGGTCTTGCAAGAAAAAGCCCTTCAGATTTTGGGGGGTTTTTGGGTTGTTTTTTTGGTACATTTTTACATCTTACAGGACAGCCTGGACTACATAAAGCCACCACTCCAGAGAGATTCAGAAGAACACAGCTTTCTCCTAACATCTGTAACCTAATCAGATCAGCTCTAGAGACTCTATGAGAAACAAAAGGTACATAAACTTTATAGAACTTTACACAAGAAAAGCTGGCTTGCAAAAAACCTCCAAACACATTTTACTAAATTAAAAATGAAAGCAAACAGGAACAGGCTGGGAAATTCTTCCCAGATACAGAAAAAGCACCTTCCTATGGACAAAGAAGAGCCACAAGGTAACAACAGCCTATCTGCTGGGACACACCAACACTTCAGACTGATGCAGCATGCAATCACAACTGAGGCCAGGAGGGGAATCAGCTCCATGATGCTTCCAAAACCTTTCTGATCTAGCTTTAGAAGTCTTGAGCACTGACAAGAGGCCCAGCTGCAGCAGCACAAAGCACAGCACATAACTTTACATGCACTGCAGCATGAAACACAGAAACACTTGAAGTTTGTTTTTAAAGACATGACCCTTCCCTCAAATTCAATTTCTTTCCAGCAACTTAACTAACTCCATATTAATTCCTTCCTGACAATGTTTTCCTGGACCTCTGGATACTCCAACTTACTTTTCACTTTCACCCAACCACTTGGAGACCAGGTCAGAGGAAGAAACTGAAAAGAAGGTCGAGTTGTTTGCTTCTGTGGCCACAGCTTTTGCTAAGTAAGACTTCCCTGTTCCTGGTGGTCCAAACAGCAGAATCCCTCTCCAGGGTGTTCTTTTCCCTGCAAGAGAGAAACCAGCAGACTTCAAAGCACTGTAGAAAGCCTGAAGCTGTTTTTATTGAAGAAGCCCCTCTTTTTATCACATCTGCCTGTAGAGCTTTTGTCAGGTGCTCAGAGCTCAGCTCAAGTCACACACTGCTGTAACATTATTCTCAGGCCAACAGCACAGCAATGCTGTAATTCTCACCTGTAAACAGGTGGGGAAATTTAATGGGCAAGATCACAGCTTCTTTGAGCGCTTCTTTGGCACCTTCAAGACCAGCAACATCACTCCATTTCACATTGGGTCGCTCCATGATGATGGCTCCTGGGAGAGAAGATGGTAGAAATCAGTGATGCTCTGATCTTTTCACATCCTGAAGAGATCCCAGCTAGAAACATAAAACATAAATCAAGAAATCCATGTCCATACTGCATAAACCCAAGGCATTTCTAAGGAGACAGAAACCCTGAATGCTATCAGTCAAATGTTACTCCTACAGAAAGCTGCCACATTGTTTTCCCACAAGAAACCATGGATAACTGGCATGCTCCAGAGTTTATGAGTCCTGCAAGGGTCAAAGCCAGTCTGTAACTGACCAGCAAATGTACAACTAGGTGTCACACAGGAGTACCTTCTCTAAAAGGAACCCAGGCACCAGCTTCTCACTAATCCACCACTGTACTTGCCCCCCAGCACTGACATTTCAACAAGGGGAAGCAATGCAGCTTCACCAGCCCAGGGTTTAAAAGATTCCCCAGCAGATCACAGAGTGGTGGGGGTTGGAAGGGACCTCTAAAGATCATCAAGTCCAAGCCCCTGCTCTAGAACTAGGGCAGATCACACAAGTGCATCCAGACAGATGAAGTAACATGTTGGGTGTCTCCAGACATGCAGCAATCAGATCATCTGATGGGAAAGAGCATTAGGAGCTAGGCCTGAAAGCATCCTGCTTAGCTGCAGAAGGAGCTTAGCCTAGCCACATTCTCTCTGTTTATCACCAAGATTCATCTTGTTTAGGCCAAAAGTCCAGGTTGATTCTACTGAGCCTCCTCTTCAGCCTTCAGACTGGCCAGGCTGATAGGCTGACACCAACTCTGTCTTGGCTTTGGTGCAACAACCTGGATCTGAGCCAGTAATTTAATATCAGATCTTCTCACCCTAGCCAAGAAAATAGCAAAGCATGGAAGAGAAATTGTCTGCAATGAACAAATATCAACCAGGCCCCTGCTTATCTAAGCACTCACAGACTGGAGGCTTCACTTGCCCTGTGTCTTTACAAGGAGCTTTCTATCATTTCATAATGGCTTTTAGCAGATATTTTCTTGACACTCACTTTCTGCCTTCAGAGCTGTGCAAAGCTTTTTCTTCTTCAGGATTAAAAATGTACTGTTAATCACTGACTGATGCATAAAGCAAATAACACCTGCTCACTTTCTGGACCATCTCCTTTGAGATTTTTTTCTATCAGATCAAAATAAACAATTCCTGTCAACAACTGCCATAGCTAACAATGTGGAATTTAGAGTGCAAATGCAGCATCATACTATTAAAGATGTTAAAAATGTGATAAAGTCAACTGCAAACTGTCTTAGCTTGCCAGCTGTATACTGGAAAGATTTCAGCCACCTGCTTTCAATGCACTGTTGGTTTTGCTAGGTTGATTACATATCAGTTTTTCTTAAACAGAACTACAGGTTCCATCACTAAAATAATTAGCAGAAGAGGGAACAGTTCAGGTAGGAACAGGAGATTATTTCAAAGTTGAAATATCAGAGTTAACTGCACCAGACACATCACCACTGCACTGCAAGAGATTACCTGTACCAAGACATAGGCAAAAGTGGAACTGTAGGCTTCCTAATTTTATAGATGTAAATTAATAGAGTGCAAAATGCCTTTAAAAAGCTACGCAAGAGTACATGGCAAGAGACCCACTGCTACTCTCCAGTCTGAATGTTACTGGTCATTTCTCCCACAACAAGCCAAGTTGGTATTCCAAATAAAGTCTTCTTAAATGCCAAAAGATTTGGGAAAGTTTCAGAAGGCAAAGTCAGCTAGGAGGAACAAGACAGCAAAATTAAATACATTAAATTTCTGTGGCTGTTCTGGGAAGCAAAAATATAAATGAGTAATCTGAAGACTGCCCAGAACTTGTGTTATCCAAATAACAAATTCCTGTGTTAAGTTTAAAGGTACCAAGGATCTCACACCTCAGATTTCCAAGCTATCAAAACACACAAGCAAGAACACTGCCATTTTATAGAAAGTATCATAGAAGTGGTGGGTGCAAGAAATTTCTTGCAGCAAGAACTGAAGGTCAGATTCATGTGGGGAAAAAAAAACCAAAAACAACAAAAGTCTTTATAGTGAGTCAGGGTAAGAGTCCAATACTCATCATTTTTCTGCATTTTAAAATACTGGTAACTGTCCCATATAAATGCACAGGATTAAATAAAGGTGCAGAGAAGCAGAAAAACCATGGCAGCTTCCAAACATGGAAAGACAGCTCCTGAAATTACACAGGCAGAGAGGCCTGGTGCCCATGTTTTGATCTTTGTTACACTGAAAAAGATCATTTCATGGCACACAAATCCATACATCCACAAAGTCTGTGCTGTTCTATGTGCAGAATCCACACTAGTTAAGCTAAGTACAGACTGGAAATTGGCCCACATCTTTTAGATAGGAAAAGTATAGGAATTCACTTAACTGAAGTCACCTTTATTTGAAGAAAAGAATGTTTCAAAAATTACCTTGAAGTTGATTCTGTAGCTTCTTTTTTTCAGGATCCTCTGCCTCCCCTTCCCCATCACTGTCATTCCTGATGTAGAAGCAAGAAAAAAATGTTGAAATATAATAAAAAAAAGAGACTACTCTCTTAGGCTAAAAATCAGAGAGCAAAAAGCAGAAACCCAACCAATTTTAGGAATGAAAGAAACCTTGAGATGCTTTCAAATTTCTACAAGTTTCCATCACTGTAACCCCCTGGTTTTCTACACTATGTTCTTCCTAACTCACCCTCCTCTCCCTTTCAACTTCCCCTTGTGGGTCTGAGCCTTCTTGACACACTCCTGCATGCCTGAGGCAGCCTTCAGGAAGCACAAGGCCTTGTATCAAGCAAACTGGAAGTGGTGAGGTGGTTTCTTTGTAGACACTGGCACTTGATGCCTGTCTCAAATTGCAATGGCACTTATCAATTCCATCTAGTGCTATGAAACTCTACACCCTCATCTTGTCAGAGCAAAGGAAACTGGAGCTTAGAGAAGGAAAAAGAGACTAAACAGTCAAGCATTACAGTGGAGGTTATGAAAATACATGTAGCCTCTGTGATATTACAGTCCCTTCTATTAAGAACAAGCAGAACACAGAACAGCTCAGAACATCAAAACTGATGAGACAAGTAGACAATGAAAACTGAAAAGCAGGTACTATTGCAAGAGACAGGTAAGCAACTAGCTCAGTTCAGGACTGCTGAAAAGGGCAAGCCTTCTGTCACCCTGAACCCTTCCTCTCTATCCCCATAAAGGCAAAAGAGGCTGCTAGTTCAGCAGTCTGAAATGCAAACAAGTTAATAAAAGCAAAGCAGCAGAAAGCCCAGGCAGCAGCAAGGCACTGGAGTGACTCTGTCCTTCACCCTACACAGGGCTTTTTAGCTCTGGTCAAGTGTGAGATGGACCAAACTCATGCCCCCCTAAACATCAGCCTGGACTTATTTTATAGTTAGTAAATATTTACATGTAGAAGAAAAAAAAAAAAAAAGTAAATGTCATGAGGCTCATCACCACCTAATTTGATAACCTTGCATTAGTCTGAAGGGGCTTTCAGTCATTGGTGAGGCTCCTACACAAGTGTTTGCACAGTTTAGGGAACAAGCACAGAGATGCCAATTCATGTTATTGTTCTGCATTTCAGCATTAGCAGCCATCTGAAGCATTTAAAAAACAACTAGTTACAATCATCTTTGAAGAGCTGAATTTTAGAATAAGCTGATTTAATAAGTATTTTGCTTTACCTTCCCCAAAAACATACCCTTTTCCATCAGTAGGGCCAGACTCTTTAACTGGTTTTTGTGCAGATTTTTCCCTCTTTTTCAGATATTCTTTCAGCTTTTCTGCTCTGTCCAAGTATTCTGTACATTTCATTCTAATGCTCTGCTTTGCTTTATCACCCTGTGCTTCATCTAAGAGTTTGAAGAGAAACAAATGCTTTATTAACAGAAAAAGACATGTGCATTAATCAGAAAACAAGACTAAATCTCCCTTTTCTTTATATCTTATCAATACAGCTCTCTCAGGGCTCACCACACAGCCAAACATCTCAACTCCTTATTTGTCCACAGTTTCATGGAAAGAAATGACAGAAAGGATGTCATCACCTACCAGAAATCAAATATACACCTCAACATTGATTTGGCTTAAAAATTGACCATAAAGGATTGAGAACAACAGAACTTGAAGCTTTTATGGTCAGCCTTTCAAGCTGACCATATTATATTATTATTATACCATATTATATTATATTATAATTATACCATATTAATATTCATATTATATTCTGTCTTAACTCCTTTTCTGAAATAGCTCATGAAGAGCCTGCTTGTGCTAAGCAATTTTTATTTAGAAGCACAAATTCCTTTTCCATAACCTAATTTCAAAAATGTTCTCGTCATAAACAACAAAAAAAGACACAAAACATCTGAGTTATCAGTGGTTCAAAAGCCACACTGTTCTCTTGGTCACTATCACAGTATTGCAAATCAGCAAATCACAATTTAACATCAGGTTTATTTGATGTGTTTCCAAAAGTACATCAGTATTGTTAAAAGCATAGAAAGTGATATTCTGATAAAGTCCTAAGATAGAAATGGATAGGAAGTGAAACACAAATTCTCCCAAGTAACTGTAAAGAAAACAGTGGAGGGAATTTTTGTGTTGTGGGGCTTTTTTTGTGTGTGTGTAGCTTTTTGTTTGCGGGCTTTCTTCTGAATGCTGGAGATCTGCAAGCAAAATGTGAGGGCTGTAGCCAGCTGAGGAAGCTCTTTCCTTCCACAGGGACACTGGACATGACACCAGAGGTACAACAAAGTGTGGAAAGGCATGAAACAAATATGAAAACTGAAGGAAAAAATGCAACATCCAAATCCATCTCATACATTTTGTTGGGCAAGATGAACAGCAGGACTGTGAGATAAGGAGCAAACTATGCCATGGAAGAGTGTATGAAGGCACATGGCATGAGTGTGGAGATGCCCTGTGGATACAGCAAAGGCTTATTATGTAACAGGTGGCTTTCAGCACCACGGAAATACAGGCATTCCTGTGCCTACTGTCACATTTCCTCACGCACCAGCCAGCCTGACACACAGAAGTTGAGGAGAGCCAGCAAACCTGCCTGCCCTAAAACCCCCTTCCAACAAAACACAAGTGAAAAATAACCTACTTTCCTCTAAACTTTCAGGACACGCACGAAACAGAAAAGGCAAAGGCTGCAAAATACACAACCTCGAGCTACAGTTGGCAAGCACCAGCTGGAGATGGCCTGCCACTCTGCAGGCTGATGGTGCTGGTGCAGGCAGGGTGGTGCTGAGCTGGCCAGGACACTCACATTTGACCACGTGGAGGAAGTACTGCACAGCTTGCTGGTACAGCCGGAAGGCGTCCTCGTAGTTCCCTGCTTTGTCCTCCTGGGCTGCCCTGCTGGCAAGGTCTATTGCTTTCTGCAACACAAGCACACACCTCAGTGTTTCACCAGAGCATTTTGCATCATCACAGGCACGTTGAGCTGTTGTTCTGACTGGGTTTTGATGGCCAGGTTTTCCGCTCTTCAACATTTACCCCAAAAGCAAGGGAAAGCCTTGGGTGGTGCTGTGGACACGACACTGTTTCTACCCTTTCAGGAGCAGGGCTTCTCCAACTGCACACAAAACATCCAAGTGAGGACAAGTTTCTTTGTACAAAGTTGGAACTACGTCTAGTTTGTCAATCCCAGTCTTCCTTCCTTGAACTTCTTATGGAACGATTGGGAAATCCATTCTAAGCTGGCTTTTTGGTGTTGGTTTTGTTTGGTTTTAATCACAGAGCAAGACCCTTTAAATTCTGTTTATTTGATGGAAGATTCTAACTTGTATCAGTAAACTCTGTCAACAGCAGAGGCAATGCAGGAAGTACTGAAAACAGCACAGTCACTGCCAGCTGTATGTGGAAAACATCTTAAAATGCTGTTTGTTTAGCTTCTCTAGAAGGATTCTGGTTCTTGACAGACAAGTGAGAAATTATCATTCCCACTGCTGTGGGAGGAGAGAAGAAACCCCACTGGGGGATGTACCCAATCCAGAAGCATGGGAAAGGTTCTAGAAGTTAAGGATTTTGTTGAGATAGTTTCAAATAAGACTGACTGTGATCTAAGCCACTGGGCCTGTGGATTTCCTGGCACCACCATTATTCCTTTGCTCTTAAGTGCTTATTACCTTTTATTATGCTTTACTCCTTGGAATGCCCATACCACTTCAGGGCAATTAGGGCTGTCAGTTTGAATAACTAGCTCAGGAAAGTTTAGAAAGGGAGCCAGCCTGTTAACCAACACTCACTCAACATTCTATGGCCCCACAAGCCTCTTTCCACATTCAGGCAACTGCTTTTCCTAAGAAATTGGTAGTGTGCTCAGGATGAGGACAGTAATGCCAGAGAGCAAGGTGGACAGCTTCAATTGCAGCAAAGACACCCCAGTACAGATACTCTGGCCACTATATGAGGTGTTTTAGGCAACACAATGCTCTTCAAGAGTAGCCATGAAAGAAGCAATGGCAATACCCTACTGCTTTGTGTTACTGCACTGGAAGCAAAGATCCCCTCGACAGATCTAGGCAAAAATCAGAGTAATTGATTAAAAAAAAGCCCAGACTGTTGTAAGAACATTCTAAGCACCCGTTTCTCTGGAACAGAACTTAAGTCTTTCCTTTTTGGAGAGGCCATGAGCTGATATGCAGTTGAATGGGCTCTTTGCACACCTTGTGCACAGGCTCCTCTATGCACCATTCAGGTTCAGCAAAAGAGAAAAAATTAACTCCCCGAAAGAACAACTTTCTTCTTAAATTCCCTTTAGTGACTGAAATTACCACTGAACAGTCCCACGACTCCTGAATCCAGTACAGTACAGACAGCAATATGTATGACTCTAAATCCAATTAATAAATGGCAAAGTCCACCTGCTAAAACAGAAGTGTGAGAAAACTGCTGCACGTTGCACTTCTGCTCCTCTGAAATAGAAAAAAATCTACATGGTGCAGTGAGTGCATTTGGTATCCTCTGGTTCTGTAAATCTCCAAAGACCATTCCTTGGGTATTAAAGTCTCAGCTCTAGTACTTTATTACATTAGCTGGCACCTTAGGCTGTTACTGTGACAAAGCACACTGCTATCAAACAGGAAACAATTAGAAAGTTGCACTAATTAGAGCACAGATGACCAGCTGGAGCCATCTGAGAGTCATAAACTGGATTTACCAGGCTATGGATTACTATTTGGATGAAAATCACCCCAGACAGAACATCAGCTTCAACAGGTTTCACTCTCCCCTGCTCGTTCTAGACCCTGGGCTATCTCTGCCAGCATAAGCACTGCACGGCCACAGTAAGCTACAGAAATGACCGTGGTTCAGAACTGCTGCAGAGAAAACGACTGGTTGGAATACAGGTTATTCGTGGGTTTGTTTTGTCGACCTGCTAAAGAACCGATAATGCAGCCCCAAGGCAGTTAACACAAAGAAACAGAAAACCCAAAGAGTCAAAGGCTTCCCATTATCAGCAGTGTGGGTGAGACCCAAGGCAAATAACAGCACAGGGCACAGCAGCGCTTCCTAGGGACACCGTGGGGCCCGGGGCTCCCGCAGACCGGGGGTTGGTGCAGCCTCCTGCCCGGCAGGTACCCACCCCTTGCCCCGGCAGGTACCCGCCCCCTCCCGCGGCAGGTACCCGCCCCCTGCNCCTGCCCCGCAGGGGCCACCCAGGCCTCGGAGCCCGCCAGCAGCAGAGCCCCGCACCCATTCGGGGATTCACCCGCAGTCTCACCCGCAGAGGGGTTCCACCGCCCTCCGCTGCCCACAGTCCGTGCCCTACGGACGGGCAGCCCCATCCCCACCCTCGGCGGCTCCTGCTCCCGGCCCCGCGGCCGCCGCCCTACCTGCAGGTTGCTGCCGGTTCCCGCCATGGCGGAGCGGCGACCCGAGAGCCCGGGGAACAGCGCGCAGGCCGCTGCTGCCCGCGGCGAAGCTTGCACTCGCACCACGGCCGCCCGCAGAACCGAAAGAGCGGGCTCGCAGCGGGATAACACGGGGCTAGCAGCGGGCTAGGACCGGGCTGGGACCGGGCTCTTCCGCACCCCTACCCCCGACAGAGCCGCTTCCGCTTCCGGGCACCGCCCCGCGCCTCCCCGCGCTCACCGGCCATGCGCGGCCCCGCCCCGCGCACGCGCAGCGTTCCCGCGGCCGGAGGGCAAGGCAGGGTCGTGCAGCCCGGTGGCTGCCGAAGTGTGTGCTAGAGGTCTGGGGCAGAAGGGTTTTTCCTCCGCTCACGCTAAGCTTCAGAAATGTTCTCACCCCCCCCCCTCGCCTGCCGTGCGCCGTGTGCTGGAGAGCGCTGAGCTCGGCGCCAGCCCCTGAATCCCTTGGGACCCAGCCCTGCGCAGCCAGCTGCTGCTCACCCGTCAGCTGAGCTAGCAACAACAGCCGAGTGATGCGCGGTGCCCACAGAGAATGATGGGGAAGTGACTCAGAACACACTGAAAATTACAAACCAGTTTTTCAAAGTTCACAGGACCACAGGTTGTCAGGGGTTGGAAG
>VYZU01005918.1:0-18539 GCA_013401355.1 Ceyx cyanopectus
TTGTTTGGTTGTTTTGTTTATTTCCAAAGTGCAACTGACTGTGTAAAAACTATTTTGTTTTTTTTTTTCTGTTTTTTTTTGTTGTTTGTTTTTTTTACAAAGTCCATTATTAGCTACAACTATTGCCTATTGAAAAATGCACGTGCATTTTCAGCTTTGATCAAACTGTAGGTTCATACAATCAACTTGTGTTTGAGCCTGGTTTCTCTGCAATGAGTGGCAGGAGGGGGAAGGAGTCGTTGCCACATGCCCTGTTTGCTGTAGCCAGTTCACACATTGGTTTCTGCCTCTTACATTACTGATGCTGTTCAATGTTGTTTAAATAACTGTAATATATTTTGTGAAAAGATTAAGAAATTTTATTCAAAGAGAAGTATCAAGATTAGTTATTTATGAGGACAAAAAAAAACCCAACCAACCAGTGTTTTGTTTGCTTCTTCTAGAATGTTAATTACCATAAAAATATAACTCTGATGGGAAAGCATGTGCTGGAGGGCTGGCTAAGCTGGGCTCACCTCACTAGGGATTGTGGGAGACTGGTGAGGCAACGACACTTTGGTGGTGCAGGAATAGCATGTTCCATGTGCTTGAGCCCCACGCAGGGCTGCCTTTGGCACAGGGGATGCCACGTGCCTGTGCCCTCGCTGCTGGCATGCCATGGCCCACCAGTTGCCAGCCTGGTTCTGCACTGAGCCAGGCTGGCTGTGCTTTGGCTGTGCTGCTGGCTGGTGCCCGTGACCTCACTGACAGGCCAAGGTCAGGTCGAGCTGGTAGAAGAGGGTGAACTATCAACTTTTATTGGTGTTCTGCAGTTTGCACAGTATCAGTCTCTTGCCCTGTGCTGAAATCAGGCCCTGAAGAGGTGCCTTTTGATACTTGTCAGGCCAAGCAGATGATAGCTCTTAACCCAGCAGGATGCTGCACACTTGTGTGAGTGTCCGTTGGCATCTGCCGAGTGCTCCCTCCCGTTGGGAGGGGCAGTTTAAGAAGGACAACAAAAGGTTAAACCTGGCTCCCTGGTGACTAATGGTGCAGAACTCTGCTATCTAGTTAGGTGTGTAGGCACACACCAGGTCCCACTAGATAGGATCTCTTACCTGGAAGCAGCATTCCAGAACCCAGCGATAAACCTGACAGCTGCACAAACTGACTCACCCTGATTCCTCCGTGCCAGGTGATCACACCCCCCCCCCCCCCCCCGTGCTTAAGTACAGGCACACCATGCTGTCTGTGACTGGGGTGTGGAGGGACACGGACCATCTCAGCAGGAGGTTCCTGCTGTGGCCACTTGCCAGCTGCCTTCGGAAGTAACTGCAGCACCTCAGTGGCAGCATTGTTGTCACCCTTGCCTCCCAGGAAGCTGCCATGGCCTCAGCTCCTCAGTAAACAGGGGTTTGGCAGCGCTGCCACCTGCCGCCTACCTTCAACCCCTGTTTCCGAGCAAGGGAAGGGCCCTAACTGCAGGCAGCTCTTTGCAAATCACCTGCAGGGCTGTTCCTATGAGCATCGGTGTGGTCACACACATCCCAGGCTAAGCTTGTGCTACTGTGCAGCTCCTCTGCTCTGCTGTGCCTCCTTTGGTCAACTGTGGCCATCCTTGAGGGGGGCACCAACTTCACTAGGGGGTGGTTGTTTAGCAGTTTTAGGCTGCGTACCATGGGGACTGATGACAGCACAGGGACCATGTGGCTTCTCAAGTGTGGCTTTTAATATCACAAAGCAGAAGCCAGAAGGGTTGTTTCACCTTAAAAAAAAACAAACCCAAAACCCAGTCTTGTTCCCAAGGTGGCCGGAGGCTTTTCTAACAAACAAGCCAGTTAAAAGCTCTTTCCTTACCTAGTCAGCTGAGGGGGTTTACTTGTCAGTGCACTACAGCCACTTTGACAGCACCCTGTGATTCACTGTATACTCTCAAACAACTTACTTGGTACAAGGGTGGTTTTCCCAAACAGTGCTGGTCAGGCCTACGTAATGCTAATGCACAAGTCGTGCTGCGGGAAACACCAGCACAGGACGGGGGGCAGCAGCCAGCCTGGTGCTGAGTTCTGCCCATGCCAGCCAACCCCCTGTGCAAGCTCTTGCCTCAATTGCTCTTCTGTCCTCTTCTGCTTGCTCAGCCTATGCTTGATGCTTAGACTCTTAGCCAGAAGCGACGGGCTTGACATTTATTCCACCCCCAAAGTGCTTGTCCTCTTAACTGCCAAACCCACGCTGAAGGAGTTCTCATAAAATTCCCTTGGAAACAAAATACACAGTCCCCACACAAAGGGACAGGACTGCTGAAGCCCAAGGCCATCAGGTAGCTCACAAACACATCTGTGACTTCCCACCCCTCCTGCCTCCCCATACACGATGCCAGTTACTCTTGCAGGGCCGTAACACACCTATTGTCTCTGCAAACAGCACTTGCTGCCAGCTGGGGAGCACTGCCCTGGAACTAGGTACAGGCAGAGGTCACCTCAACAGAGATTAAATATTTAGCTGTTGGGTTAAGAGAAACAAGTTACACTGATGATGTAGCTGGTTGCTGTGCCCTGGGAGCAGAGGTAGGGAACACTCTAACTGCAGGCTTCTGTTGTTTTTCTTTTACCTTTTTGAGAGAAGTGCTGCCAACACCTGAAGAACAGTGAAAGGTAAAGGGTATCCCCCCTCCCCCAGTTCACCTGACAGGAGAACCAGCTAAATGCATTTCCTTCTGAAACACAATCACAGCTCATCCCTTCAAAAGGGAGCTGTGTTGTTTACTTTTTATTGCGCACCCAAGAAAGCCACTAGTGGTGTTTTCCAGATTCCAGCTCTTTTAGGAGGACCAGAATGTTAAATGAAATTGCTATTTTTTCCTCTCTTAAGAAGCTGAGTTGTAGTTGAGCCCTGTTTAGTGTCTGCTGAACAGATCAAAATCTTATTGGCAATGTGCTCTGGGCTATGCTACAGTAAAACTAAAGCCAATTACAGTTTGAGGCAACATGAAGTTGGGAGCTGCAGTCTCCTGCAGGAGGTACTGCAGAAGCAGCCCCCAGCTCACCTTGTTCACCTGCCAGCCACAGCCATCTGACAAAGAAGGTAAATTCACCGAGTTTCTGCTGGGCACCTCACAGCTGAAGTGCCAGCCACAGCAAAGCTCATCCAGCCCCACCCCACAAAGCTGAAGGCAGCTGGCAGCACTAAGGAAAGAAAAGCTCGTTAACAATTAGGTCACAAGTCAATCCAGGAGCTGGTCACTTGTAGCTTCCAATTTAATGCTCCTCAAGGGAGAACTTAAAAGCATCAAACCACCTCCAGCCAGCCTGGCCCTACTTGAAGGCCATTTAAGTGCAAAGAAACTGTCAGCAAGTGGTTATTTGAACGGCACGAGTCAAATCCTAAATCCAGAGGAGGTGTGGGAATAGCCGGGCAGCTCTGCAGAGGCAGCTCTGCAGAGGCGGCTCCCAGGGCCCGGCGCTGGCTGGGAGGCTCCCAGCTGACCTCTGCTGCCCAGACCTCGGCAGGCGCTGCCCCGAGCCAAGGTGAGGCTGGCACGGGGCCGTGGGGGCCTCTCTGCATACCCCTCGGGTCCTGCTCTGCGCTTTCCTACTCAGACGCTGCGCAGCGCCCGACACCCGTGAGGGGGAATGGAGTCCGACAGCTGTACAAAACACCCTCCACTTGCCTCTTTAATTAAAATAGAGTTTATTAGCTTTTCTTTGAATACAAACATGAGAAAGGAAAACCACCTGAAGATGTAGCCTTATTTTCAAAATTGAATTGTGATCAATACCTGAAGTGCCAAGTTCCATGGGTTTGGGAGCCAGGGGCTGATGTATTTTGCATACTGCAAAAGGCTCTGTGCATCGTTTGAACAGCTGGGTGCAGCCAGGCTGGGCTGCACTCACACAGCCCCGCTCTCCAAGGCACATGGACTTGCTGCTCAGTGTCAGTTCCTGGGCTTTGGCTGCAGAGGAAGTGCACAAAACCCGTGCCACGCGGAGTGGGGAGATCTGTGCCTAGGACAAACTGCCTGGAATCTATTTGGATCCAAGAAGGGAAGATACTACAAAGACTTGTAACAGGAAGAGTCTAATAATACTTATCCTGTTTAGAGTTCAGTTTCAGAGCCTGAAAGTAAGCTCCATTCCAAAGACTCAACAAGCAAAACCCAAGCCTCTAGAGCAGTTGCACAAGATAAAATTCACTTAGAAAAAAAGAAAAAAAGAAAAAAAGAAAAAAAGAAAAAAAGAAAAAAAGAAAAAAAGAAAAAAAGAAAAAAAGAAAAAAAGAAAAAAAGAAAAAAAGAAAAAAAGAAAAAAAGAAAAAAAGAAAAAAAGAAAAAAAGAAAAAAAGAAAAAAAGAAAAAAAGAAAAAAAGAAAAAAAGAAAAAAAGAAAAAAAGAAAAAAAGAAAAAAAGAAAAAAAGAAAAAAAGAAAAAAAGAAAAAAAGAAAAAAAGAAAAAAAGAAAAAAAGAAAAAAAGAAAAAAAGAAAAAAAGAAAAAAAGAAAAAAAGAAAAAAAGAAAAAAAGAAAAAAAGAAAAAAAGAAAAAAAGGGTTTTAGAGAAAGGGTTTTTTTGTTTAATAATTCTCAATTGAACACAGTATATTTAAAGCTACCTTGTTAGGTAGTCAAGGATTCTCAAACTGTTTGCTGTCTCATTATAAATGTAAATCCCTTCCAGGAGACAAAACCCGAGGAGAGCCAGATGGATGCACACTATCAGCTGTAGGAACTCCACTGGATATAGCACAAGAGATCTGCAGGAGAACTCAGAGAAGCAGTGCTGCACACACGCCATTCATCACTGGATTGCTACACTGTTTGGGATGGTGATGATGTTGCCAGACCAACCTTCTCATTCAATGCCTCAGAAAAATACACAGATTGCATCTCTTCCAGAGCAATGTAAGTATTAGAAAATGAGAGAAGCACCATAATTCACAAGAAATGCAGCATGGACCCTATACATTTTAACAATACAAAAACCCATACCTCTGCCCCAGTCAAAACATTCAAAGTCTTTTGACAATCGCTACTGGAGTGAAGTTGTGGGTGCAGAGTTGGAATTCCTTCCTGCTGGGCAGCTTCTTGGTTACAAACAGATCACCAATAATAGCAGCTTTTAGTAGCCAAACCAGGGAAAAGCTGTCAACACGTGTCTATGCTACTGTTTTCAGCTCCAGAGTGGCTTTATACTTTAAGAGTCCCGTGTTTTGTTTTTGTTAACCCTGCATCGACCTGCAATAGGAATGCAGTGAGACTCTGTATGACAGGGGAGAGGAGGGAAGAACATTGTAACTATAGTCATGTGGTTAGTGTTTAAATTCTAAAATTTAAAACTACTTATTATTAAAAACCTCAAGAGTTCACAGCTATAGGCCTACATAGTAAGCAAACATCTGTGGGGAAGAGAAGGAGAAAAGTTTGTTTTTGCACCTCTGGATACATTAGAAGGAGGACAGAGTCCATTTGACCAAGGTCTTGTCGTTTGCACCGAGTATGCTCCTCAAGCTCTGGGCTCCCGTGGCTCTTCAGCCTCCTCTCCTCCTGCTGGAAGACACCATCCCCGCGGGCTGGCTGCTGGAGCGCTGGGACTCCGACTGGCTGCTGGTTCCTGGTGCTGCAGCGTTCTCTCCTCAGGAGAGGATGGCGTTAGAGCGGCGGATACCCACTAAGTTATCAGCGCTGAAGGATCTCCTCATAGCAGCTTTTGACAAGTCCTTGTACTTGTCCTCACACAGCCGGGAGATGGCCTGGGGGGCCGAGCACACGGGGAGAAGCAGACGTTAGAAAAGCCTGAGCCTTCAGGGAGGCTCCTCCAGGAGCACTGCCACAGCAGACCCCGCAACAGCCCTTCACCTACAAGCAGGGTCAGTGACAACTGCTGCAGAGGCTGCACTGAAGGGGGCTGTCCCCATGCTAACAAGAGCTCTATCTATCCATCAGGAAGCGAGCCAAAGAAGGAGAGCACTTCCCATATCTAAGTAGCTTCATTCTTTTACCAGTCTCACCATCTAATGGAAAACTCAGGATACATCTCAGACTTAGGAGCTTGTGGAAGTTATGGTCAAAATTGCACTAGTAGAGCTGGGTCTGATGCACTCAGCAGCAAAAAGTGCTCTAAACAGCACAAAAGTGCACACGGCCATTTCTGTGAGAGAAGGTTCAAACTAGAAAGGTTTCAGCTCTCCCTCGGGCACCCGGCCCTTGGCCACTCAGTGCAAGGGAGCCTAGGAAAGAAAGCTTTGCTAGGACATCTGTTTTGCCTTTCCCTTCCCTACACCCTCACCCCTAACATACTCTTCCTGGGATCATTCAGATGATCAGGCTCCTGAAGAGAAGGGAGGGCAGCCCACTGCTCAATGGCAGGGCAACAGCCACGGCACTCGATACAGCAGTCAAATATCAACACATGTGGACAGCTTAGTATTGAGCTGCTTTGTCACCCATTTATTGGCTTGCCTCTGCTCTGCTTATCTAGCTAGTCAAGCAGCCTTTGTTCTGGTGCAGCTATTCTACTAACGAGCCTAGTTATTTAATTCCTAATAATACATGATAGTCCAGAACACTGTGTGTCCTCCCCTGCAAGGCCCATTTCTGATTGGAGCCTTCAGGCATTATCACTAGAAATAAGGATACCTGTAATAACAGGCTGAACTGAATTTCAGTCCTGGACATTTACTTCCATTAATAATTCACCACCTATCAGCAGATGAACTTTCAGAGTCCTGTGATCAGCTACAAGCCTACACCTTCCCTTTAAGGCAGCACCCATTCAGCACAGCCCAGTGTTCTGGAAGTTCAAAAGGTGAAAAGCACTCTGAGCATGAATAAACTTCTAAATGTATTTTAAAATAATTATTTACATTTATTTCTGCCGACCTTCTGGAGGCATGCATTTGGCTCAAGAGTGGCATTCTTTGAGACACTGGCTGCATGAGCTCCCAGTGCAAGACCAGACAGACTCTCCATCCTGTTTTAATGCTAGCACATCAATCATAAAGCAACCTGTGTTGACATACTTAGCCCCAGTCTCCCATATGGTGTAAATCAGTTTTCAATCCCTGGAATACTAATTCACTGCTTCACACAGGCTCCTATCAACTACTCGTGTGCTTCTAACTGAAATTTTAGCAAATGGTTTAAACATTGATCACGTTCAGAATTAAAAAGCAAAATGTCCTATACACATGCATTGGTAAGTTCATTATGGCAAACCATATACCGTACTGAAAACCACTCTGGTTTTAAATACCAAGCCCCCAAATGCGACCAGGGAAGAAACAAAACAGGCTCACGATCTGTAAATCATCTACTTTGCCTGGGCACTGAGCAGTTCAGTAAACAATTTCCTGTGGAATATGAACTGCTCCACAGCCACATTTACAATTAGTGACAGTGTTAGCTTAAAGTGTGAGTATCAGGGGTGAGACAAAGCAGAAGAGTTGTTTAACTTCAGAGCAGTTCGTAGGCACACCATGCCTATCATTCCAAAGGACCAGGAGGGATCACACTTATTCCCAAAGTTCAGCCACTTCTGGGATGAAATGAAAAAACCTGGCACTTGGCAGAATTATTGGGGGTGGACAATAGAACAATGTAAGCCATGAATACCATAGCACACCCATCTTTGAAAGGGACTATGGTATCAGTGTACACAGGGCCTGTGGTAATGCCTTTGTTGAAAGGTCAACAAAACAACATGCAGAGCCATCAATTAAACCTGGACAGATGAAAGGTTGCATTGATCCAACAAGAAATTTTGCCTGGGAACCCAGGTAATTTAGACACTTTCAAAATATCTTGCATGTCTCCAGCAACCAGAAAGACTGACTCTGCAAAAATGAAGTTTTCTGAAATGAGCTTTCATGCCAAAGCAGGCTGCAGGGACTCACAGAAGGGCAGAAAGTTCCAGTAGTCTGTACTCTGGACACTCTGAAGGACTCTTAAGAAGTGGCTATTCCAAAAGTTTATATCTTAAAGCAACATTTCTTTGGAAAGGTGAGGTTCTACAAGTTGTGAAAAGAAACATTATTATTATTTCTGCAGCTGTCCCCAGACAAATGGTTTATTAAACCATGAGAGCAGTAAGAGTGCTTCCTCTAAATCTCAAAGCAGCTGTGCAGAGGGATGCAGTGGGAAACCTTCAGCTGGGAGTATTTAGAAAAGTCTCAGTGTGACTGTCTCTAGGTGCTTGGAATACAGACTGTGTGACCAGAGGAGGACAGACAATCCATTACATATGACACTAATCCTTTCAATCTTAAGTAGCCTAGCTGAGCTACAGTTCCCAAAATAACATCCATTTTATTTTGCAATCTGCTGCACTACAGTGCTCTGCCCCTTTCCTCAGAACACTGTCTTAGCCTACACATGGCTTCGGAAGTGCTAACTGTAGTTATAAAGGGGTTAAATTAGCCTGTAATACACTAATCTAAAAGCATTTTAGTTTTTCTAACTGCCACTTATAATGATTAGCAACAGATGCTCTTACTGCACATACAGAGCCCCCTGCTCAGCCAATCTCAGACCATTACCTCCAGTTTCTGTGCTCTCTCTTTACTGAGAGGCTCCAGCAGAAAGCTCAGGTTATTGTCATCTGCTAGGGAGCGAAGATCGAAGTAGTATTTGGCGTAAACACTGGCGGGAACATTGATATTAAACTGCAGCAGCTCCAAGAAGTGTCTTTCCATCTCGTTCCTGGGAGGCATAAGGGATACAAGACAGAGGGGAAAAAAAAAAAGACTGGTTTAGCTGTCTGAAAACACAGAAGAGACCTCAAGCTTGTTTTTAAACCCAGCAACTTTGAAACAGTCATCGAGAGCTCCGCATTATTAGTTTCGAGAGACAGGTCATTCACTTGTGCTCAAAACAAGGTGCAGCTTTTGAGTCGTGGCACCTCGGGCTGGGAGAGAAAGGTAGTGCCCTGTCGTGCTCCCGCTCGCCGAGCGGGGAGGCTCATTCTTCAGAGTTCCATTAGTGCAGCTGGACAATTCATGAGCCATTCTCACTCTCCTACGGCCCCACACTATAGTGATCAGATGAAAGGAATGATGTATGCTGTTTATTAGCTCTGAAGAACTTGCAGACATTTTCACCAGGCTGATAACAGGAAAGGGGTTTATTGAAGTAGAGGTGGACTAACAAAAGGAGTAGGCAGATCACCACGGCAACAAATGGATCTATGAAGAGCTGCTGCTATTATCTCACAGAAAAAAGCCTCTTGAAGCAACATGGATTCATCTCCGATAAATAAATAAATAAGCAGCATTAGGTGGGAGAAGGAATTTTCTCCTCAATAGCATTAGGCAGGATAACAAAGTACCGTGTCAAAGGGCACTGTCCAGTTTTTACTCACTCGTCTGTTTTCACTGGGCAAAATATTTGGAAGAGAGTGAGGAGAGCACCATGATGGGAAAAGGGCTGCTTCAGCTACTGTACCATGGGCAGCTAAAGCACAGATGTTCTACAGAGGAAAAACAATGTCTTGCAAATTAACCTAAAAGAAACTGGTGCTACCCCAACCCAGCAATTCAGTTCAATGCTAACTCAACAATTGTTTCTACTGGTAGCAGACTTGTCTCAGCAGAACTTAGCAGCTTATAGGCCAGCTGTGAACACATCAAAAGATAAGTTGCACAAATCCCATGCCGAGGCTGTTCTTGCTTTTTTGGGAGCTTTAAAAATGAAAGGTAACAATCAGAGCAGGGAAATACATCAAGGAATCATCCAGGTTGTGTCCTGTATTGGATGGCAGGTCTCAATATGAATAGCAGCTTTGTGCTACTTTTCCAGCATAGTGGACTTGAGTATCATTGAACCTAGTGCCAAAATTAATTTCCTGTTCATATGGTCATAAGCCTATAGAAATGTAAATCAGATCATGTTTTGATGATCAGCTGATCAGAGCTTGATTTACCCTGTGAATAAATGCCGCTTTTGTACTCACCAGGCTAATACATTTTAATTGTGTAAAAATACAATTCTTCATTGGATTAACAAGTCTATTAACACTGGTTTAGAACCTGAGAAAGGATAATGCCCATGTATTTTCTGTGCCTTATTTACAAATATATGTAGCCAAAAGAATGAAAAGCATGTGTCCCCTTCATAGGCAATCACAGCAAGATTAGCAGCTGCACAGTGAATTTTTCAGTGATTATGAATTCACTGTCACCAAAGCAAGCAACTTTTGACAAAGGATGACTTCTAAATATCAATTTTATTTCCTGTGATATTTTCCCCAACAAGTAAAACAAAAAAATTGCACCCTCTGAAAACCAGAAGACACCCCCCCCCCCCCCCCCCATTTCAGTAAAACACCCAGCTTTGCTTTTGTAACATCAGTAGAGGGCTCATGCTAGGCAAGATGAACACTTCACCTATGCTGAGTAGGAGGGGCAAGGCAAATGGAACCATCTGCCACTTGCCAGGCCTGGATCACAAATCCCTTAAACTTTACCCCACTAGCAGCTCCTGTGAGAGCCACAGCTCACGGTGCTCAAAGTGCTGAGGTGGGGGTGCCAAACAAGTGCCTTTAAGCAGTGAGGAGGAGTTGGTGGGGATGAAGAGCACCCACACTGCCTCCAGAAGAGGTGCCTGGCTTAGACCCGTACCCACATGTGCAAACACAGGTTTGCAAATTGCCTGAATGAAACCAGCTATCAACTCTTTAGGGGTGTAACTCCCATGCTTGGCTTGCAGTAGCTCCCCAAGATGATCCATCAAGTTAATGAGATCATTCTAGATAAGTAGAGGCAAGAAGAACATTCACAGAAAGTTCACAAGCTAAACTTGCCACCAGTCCTTGCAGACAGGCCTTCACTGAACAGGAATGGCCCACCCAGGGAACGATTCCTGGCTCAGCCCTGCCAAGCCATCTTTACCTGGGGAGCTGCTGGGGTTTTGGGTGGAGTTTTGGCAGCATCTCCAGCCATCTTCAAGGTTAGAATGCAGCTATGCCCAAGATCCTCTGCCAGCTGTTTCCTAAGTAAAGCTTGTATTCAGAATACCCAATACTCACCATCAAATGACTATTAAAAAAAAAAAAAAGAGCTACTAAAGCTGAGAATTAACTATGGTACCAACTATTAATGGAAAGCAGACTTAAAAATGTAAAAGTCAGTTTTGCTGAGTATTTTAAGCCTTTTTCAAGGTCCTGATTACAGTGATGTTATCCCACTCAGGAGTAGTGCAGCCTGCCAGAGGCAGCAGTGTGGGGCTGGGGATGGACACCCCCCAGCCACTGACAGGAAGGGGCTGGGCAGTTTCTGTCTCTACCTAAATCATTTCAAATAAGATGGGATTACAAAAATCCCATGTTCAAATTGGAGGAAAAAATAAGCCTAAATTCAGCCTATTTTCTTTACTACCATCATTGCTTTGAAAATATAAGTACTGCCAATTTCAGGAGACCCAGCATCAGCAATAGAGAATAAACATCCTGCATGTTACAGATATTTTCAGTGCTATCAATCTGATTTGTCCCAAATAGGGCCAGAAGGAGAGACATCAAAAAGAGCAAGATGTAAACTCCAGCACTCCTAGAATCAGTGACCCCACTTCAGACATCTCAGACTTATTTGCAGGAACACTTCAAGTGTGTTCCTCAGATAGATGAGCACTCTGAGCCAGAGAAGATTGTTTAAAATCACTAATTATGCTTTCCTGAAAGCAGGGCTGGCGCAGCCCTGTGTTGGAGACAGAGCACTCCCAGGCAAGAGGTCTGTATAAAACAAGGTACTGTGTTTGCTGCTGCTCTTTGCAAGGTGAAATAACTTTAATAACAAAAACTGTTTAGTAACTTACTGTATTTAGAAAAAAAAATTAGTAACTTACTGTATTTAGAACATTAGCTTTAGTCTGAATCCAGAGAAGAGAGCTTGGGGCAGACTCTCTCATACAGTCAGTCTCCTAGTGGTGTGTGCAAACCTCTACCCCATCAGTCTGCTCCTGTGCTAGGAACTGGAGGCCTGGACACGTGCTCAGTCACAGCACAGCACTGTGATAAAGCTCAAACACACTTCAAACATGTCATGAAGCTTATTAAGGCCAGAAAGCTTGATATTAAATGAGCCTGATAGCATTTCTACCACTGTGATAATAAGGGAAATAGGGTAGTGCACCAAGAAAAGAGCAGATTCAACATTCCTGCAAAACTGAAATGTAGATCTCAGATGAGAATATATCCAAGGAACAGCCTTATGTAAACAAGCAGCAGTAAGATTGAGGCTTTTGTTCTCAGCACAAGCCTAAGAACTCACCCAAAGAGGATGAGTTGTAGCAACAGCTGGATGTGACACATGCAGCCATAGATACCAACACAAATGACATCTGTGTGCCAGCAGCAGCAGCTATGAATTCAGCCCTTCAGATAATTAGGCCTTGGCTGGATACAAGAGCAGATGATGTCAGTCACAGGTTACTGCTTACCTTACAGTTTTTAAATACTAAACCAGAAAAGACAGGGGGGGAGAAAAAAAAAAAAGTAGTTGTTCACCTTTTTCTTTCCAAACACTTTTGATAAGACTATAAACTGGGCACTTTAGAGTTACACCAATGGAAAAAATCAGTGGAAACAAGGAGCCAGTCCCATGGCTTACAACTGGAGGAAAGAAGGTGAGGAAAACTAACTCTGAAGTTACTCACCCAAGTCATTAGAAACATTAATATAGATTTGTCTCAAAGGAAGATTATCCAGAGTTTCCTAGGTTAAAAAGGGGAATGAGGCCTGACACCAGACATGCATCATGTACATATAGCATCAGACAAGACATTTTTTCAGTATGACCACAGAAATTGCCATTCCAAATAAAAATGAAATCATTTTTAAAGTCACCACCCAAAACACCCAAACCCCCACCACTGCAGATTAGCCAAACCTTGCAACTTACATGTCCTCAACAGTAATGTCCTTCAATATTTGGCAATAATCCACATTCCACACAGCCTGATCATCCCAGACTTTAGAAGCCAGCAGAATAGCTCCTAGGACTATCCTCTTCCAGTTACTAGGGCATATGTCAATCTCTGCATAGGTTAAAAGCCTTTCCAAATAAACCTTTAAGAAGAGGAAAAAACAAACAAACAAACAGGACCTGAAGCTGAGTAATGAGCAGCAAGCATGCCTGTCCAATATCACTTTATCCCATTACCATTAAGTGTGTGAAAAGAAGTCCTAGTGATTACTACTTAGACATCAGAATCCAAACATTCCAGAGTTACAGGTTCCATTTTTTTATTATAAACACAAGAACTGGACCACCAAGGTACACAATAAAGATACCAAAATATCAGTTCATTGCTGCTGTTTCAGGGAGACACTGCTGGAGTTCTTCCTGCCATGAGTCATTCAGTCACTGGCAGGTTCTCAGGAGGGCCTTATCTGGGACAGTAAATCACTTGGCATTAACAGGAGCCTTTCATCACTTGCAGCTTAACAGGAAGTGCTAAAACCTGCACTGTGATTTCTGGTCGTGGGATGAAGATGCATTAATTGCTATCTTTTCACAATGAAAGGTGTTACTGCACTATTTCTACTTCTCCCTGTAAAGAACAGACTTCACCTACAAGGTCATCCTCTGCTGTGTAAGGCTTTCCTCACACTTTCTTCCCACCCTTGGCTCGTAGCCTTCAAGGGGACTAAAGGTGTTCCTATAATAGCAGAGCCATCTAGTGGTAAAAACCACTTTATAAACGAACTCTATTTCTATTTTGTAAGTACCTCAGCTGGCCAATTGCCCTGGGTTAGCTATCAGTCAAATCTGCTTGCACACCTTTGGAAAAACATCACCCTCAAACTACTTTCAGAGTTTCAGTAGCTCTAACTATCTGGCCTTTTGAATTATTTATTTCATTATTAAGGAGAGTCCTTTAAGCTGAACTTGCTTAATTGCCATGTTGTCTTTTGGTGACAGTTCTCTTCTGTTCTCCTTTCAGACTGTTTCAGAAAAGAGCCACAGTGAAGACTTAATTCTTGTGTGCAACAAAGTGAAGTTTAAGAGGTTGTCTAATGCAGCAATTAAAAAAAAAAAAAAGGTTGTCTTTTTTCTTTCGTTACACATACATGTATATGCATGCAAATATGTGTGTATGTATATAAATAATCAGTATCATATTTTTTCTATCCATTTTGCTTTCTGAAATCAAACAATAAACTGTAATGAGATCATTTTCTTGTTATTATTCTTAAGTAACAAGTATTTCCATGTCACCTAGGGAAAAAAGTTGTAGTGTCTGTTTTAACAAAAGAAGTTTGATAGAAGGGTGGCTATGATGGAAGGGCAAAATAAGAAAGTTTAACTCCTGGAGCTCCTACAGGAACTGTTCCTGAGATCCTCAATGCCTTAGGCCATGTTACTTGCACTGTGCCTAATATGAATTCAAAGCTCCCACTTTCCCCTGGACACAATTATGTCCAATCTTATTACACCCCACTGTTTATGGTGTCTCACTGTTCTGCCTTTCCTAAGCTTCTTCAGTGATGCACTATGCATAATGCAGTGCATTAGGAAACAATGTTTGGTTGGACAAGTAATTAAGCATTACAGATGAAATAGGAAAGGAACCTAGGAAAGCTCTTACCAGTGTGACTATTGCACATTCAGCTGTCAGCTGCGCAGCGCTGAAGAGCGTCCGAACAAAGCGGTAGATGTGCTTGTGGTCGGGGTCGTGCTTGTAGTAGTCGTCGGGAACCTCCTCCCGCTGCAAGGAAGGAAGGAAGACATTTCTCTGCATGACTGAAAAACCTGGCTCAACACTTAACTTTAACAACAGCCACAGGTGGTTGTTTCTCCTCAACAAGTAGAATTGTATCAAACTCTTTCCTGTGGCCGAGACAGAACAAATTGTTCTGCTGAAAGCAGCAAGCAGCTGTGCAGTATTAAGAATATTCCAAAGGACAAGAGTTTTAGCTGCTGTCTTGCTTTTGAACTGTAAGGCTAACAGGAAAGAGCATCACCTACCACCATTATTACAGCTGCTAACTACTGTCCACGGAACATTTCACAGACTAAGATTTTTAAATTAAAAAAAAAGTTTCTCCCTGCAAGCAAATCACAGGGAAGTGCTGGCTCTTCACATGGCAAAATGAAGGGACTTCACAAGATTCCCCTCCAGCTGGGGAAGATCTGGAGAACATGAGATTAATTCTGTCACAGGTAGAACTGGAAAGTAACCAACACTGCCTCCACAGGACTTGTTCTTGAGAGAATCCAGAAATACAAAACCAGTGAACATCTAGATTTAGCTTTGATGTAATGCTAGGTTGTCTCTAAATACAGGGTAGCCTAGAAACAGTACATAAAAGCAACCCTGAGTGTGATACAATTTAACAGCAATTTGCTTGTGACCTGGTGCTAAGACATTTTTGTAACTTACACAAATCAAGATATTAATATATACATACTTATACACATTCAGAGGATCAAAAAGTTACACTTACTGTGAGAGGATGAGATTTTTCATCAAAAATATCCAACGATCTGTCGGAATCTCTGCAAAGTAAAAATGTCTGGTTTAACAACAGGAGATAATTGGCAATGCTATGTATGTTCTATTGAAAAGTAGCATGCATTAAAAAGGATAAAAGGTCATAATTTATAGATCAGCTTTTCCAAGAATATGGTATGAAGTTATATTGTATACATTAATTATTAAGCAAAATAATACCTATCTGTGTCCTTGTATTACACTTAGTACAAATCTCCCTTAAAATGTGAAATCATCTCATTAAGAGCATGTATTTCAAAAAGGCAGCTGTAGTTTTGCAGCATATGCTGTTAACTTGCTATGGCAAGAGTTATTTGTAACTTCACCCATCAAAACTAATCTGTACCTCAGAATTCAGGAGAAGATAAACAAAGTCCAAAGGCTTCTTTGTGGTGAGTTAAGTGCATTCTTCCTCACTCCCTCTGTTTTGACTTTTTATGCTTCATTCTTGGTGAAGCACATGCCATTGGATGGGTGTGTTACTCACCCTTCCCTGTCAGCTCAAGACAGAGTACAAAGAAGAAGCAGATGCCTCATAAAGTGCCTGGTTTCTCAATTCCTTTAAGTAGTCCTAGCTGTGACTGAAGTTACCTAGACTGTCAGATCATAGCTCTGGCTCATGAAGTTACATTTCAGCAAACCCAGTTTCACTCACCTGTTCTTTATATGGTAGAATATTGCTAATGTTACACTAAAAAAAAAAAAAAAAAGAGAAAGAGAAAAAGGATTTAAAGCATATTCTGTACACAGTATTTCACTGCAAAAGCTGTGGTTCAAGACTAAATATTCAGAATCCATTATTTCTTCTCACATTCTCAAGTACTCTGTCTTGTTTCTATTGCAGCCAAACTACTTTTACATTCGTTGTACAGATGTGTGCCATGAAATAAGTGTTGTGTCACATTTGAAACACACATCTTCATTGTCTGATGAGGTGACACCTATTGAAAATGTGAACTATTCACCCTAATATAAAATACCAGTTCTACTCAATGTTACATATACTGTTGTAGAGATTCTGCTCATGGTTTAATTCTGGATCTCTGGCTGTGTAATTTAGCACCTGTCTCAAAAAAAAAAAAAAAAAAAAAAAAAAGAGAATAACAAAATTATGCCAGCATAAACCAAGGGGAAAAGAACAGATCTCAGTCTCTGATGGATCAAATAAAGCAATAGATTTTAAACTGTGGCCAAATTTCAGGTATTTTATTGGCAGTATCAATGGGAATTCACAGGAATCCACTGCTGTGATCTCTTGCCAGCTGTACACCACTTCAAAAAAAATGGCACAAGCACCACCCTTTAGGATCTTTTCTCTAGAAAAGGAGTAACATGCCAGACACCTTTGCTTGAAACAAAATTTTAAAGCAACAACTAAATGTAGTCATTTTCAAATTACTAAACTGTTCAAACAGTAAAGCTGCCTGGAACTGAAGCTACTTTGCCTTCCTTTCCCTTCAAGCACAGTAAACCTCTCTATTCTTGGCTGGTATTGTCTGTGTGCAAAGAAGCTGTCTCTGTGCTACACAGAACAACAGGTCAAACAGACATTTACATTGGAGAAACAAAACACTAAATCATCACCAAACTCACCTACCTAAAAAACAAATAAATGAAGAGAAAGCAGGAAGGGGTAGAACTAAAACCAGATGCAGTAACGGGATCCACCGCTAGAGGGCAGACTAACACCGCTGGCCAGCAGCAAACAGTCCTGCAAACTGCCTGCATTTCCACACACAACCCATTACAAGTTTTCCCATGTTGTGAGTTTCTGGATTTTACTTTCCATGTGAAGCTTTTGAGCTCCCCACCCCGTATCTTTAAACCCAAAATGCTGACACATTTGTGCACTGCTTCAGATTTTCAAGTGCACACTGATAATACCTACTTTGACATACACGAGTACATTACATCTGTAACTAAAACCAAAAAAACCCAACCAAAAACCCAACAACAAACAAAAACAACCAGAAAAAAAAAAAAGAGGAAAAAACACACACAAAAGAACCCCAACCCAACCAAACCCCTCACTTCAGCAGTCATAATTAACCAGAGCTCTCCACTCCTTCCATGACTGATGTGTGCTCCTCTCACTCAGCTGGCTTTAGAACAGACAAAATCACCATGAAACCCCAAATAAACCATGCAGTGCTACTCAGTCCCTTGTTGATGACAAATGGTTCTTACCACTTTATTGTGCTTCTAAGGTTAGGCTGACTGACAGTGCTGTCATCTATAAAGATTGTTGAGCACGAGCTGTATTTTTTCGTAAGCTGCCCAGGAGAAACCTTAGGGAGAGGAAAAAACAAACAAAAACCAAACTCAAAGTCAACAGAAGTGCATTCAAGAGGAGGGATTCTGTAAACTTTGGTTTACCACCCTGATTACTGGCTTTATACCTCAACTGGCTACTGCAGAACAGCAAGTCCTCTACTCTTCTCAGTTCTCCTCCATGCTGTTCTTGCCAGTTCAGGTCTCAGTCTTCCCTCTCTCTGACATACTTCATTACATTTCTCTGTGACTTCATAATAATCTTCTCCCTTCTTTTATATTCCATACTTTACATCTTCTAGTTACCCAGAAAACACTGTCAGACTTCCCTGAGCACTTCTAGAGGGTGCCCTGCACTAGAGCTAGAACATCATAATCTTCATATCTATGAAGAGAGGAGTTTTAATCAAGCAGTTTGAGATTCATTATTTTTTTCCAGAATCTTTTTAAATGCCTTGCCTAAAAGCTTTAAAGTCTTCCATATGAAAATGTTGGCATTTTCACAACTCAATGGCTGCCTGGGGATACTTCCCATTCCAGCTGAGGTTTGCCAGCAACAACAATTCAATCACACTTCATCTTGGTGCTGGCAGACTAAAGCTAGAATTGTATCTGAAAAATAAATTAAATTAAAACAAAACAAAACCACTCTCCATAATGATACTAAATAAACAGACTTGAAATATCATTACTCTATCAGTAACATTATCAGTGGACACTTCTGCTAGACTATTTTTTAAGCTTTTTTCCATTCTTAGACTTACTAGTCAGTAATTTTTTACCCACTTATTAATTATATCTTTTTATACAA
>VYZU01005918.1:20813-32826 GCA_013401355.1 Ceyx cyanopectus
ACAAAAAAAATTCCTTACTTTACCTGTTCATTTTTAAAAGACAGGCAAAAATAAAGCAGTTTTATCTTGCTAAGGAGGATTGCAACATGTACAGAACTATATGCCTAGAAGTACTACAGTTGTTTCCTGAATTTGCTGTTATCCATATAGCACACTAAGAATTTGGTTTACTCACATGATTGATGTGGTTACTCTTCCTCTTCTCTCGCACTAGAAAGAGGGGGAAAGGATGTAAACTGAAAGGTTTCTAAAATACAATCCCTATTTTTCTTTAATAAAGTTTGTTAACCTAGTCTTCTGAAGCACATGAATATTAAAAGTTTCAATTTTCACTTTAGGTGTCTGAAAATGGTTGGATATTGTAGCTCAGTGATCTAGGAGGTCCTTTCCAAACATGGTTATTCTGTGAAAAAGTAGTCCGAGGAAAAATTACTGAGCTTTATCAAGCTAGTAAACTGCACAATACTTCCAACTATCCACATGGACATGTAGGAACCACTTCTACCCTCTGCACTAAGGGAAAATGTCTCAAGTTTTGAAAAGATGCTGTTCCTCATGAAAAATTGGATGATATCAGATAGTTCAGACTATGTCCACCATTGAACAACAACCACTCAGCAGTCAGTAAAACCATCACACATTGATCCTGCCAAAGAGACGGGAGGAGTGAGTGAGGTGCCCAGCATGATACAGACATTCTCTCTCTCCTCCTGATAGACAGTGCAAGGTAAAAAGGCATTGCACTGTGCAGAAGATGCTGACACAACCTCTGCCTGGTTATCATACAACTGCAATGTGTTATCTGACCATTTCAACCAGTGTAAACCTCTCAAGAAAGGTTTAGCTTCCAGCTGTAACAGCAGCAGAGAAAGAATGCTGGGACAGGAGAGCTGGGAGTTGCACATGTGCAGAAAACTATACAAAAGTGACCTAGATAGGTGACTTCTCCTGTCTAGACCTCAGATCATTAGCACTCATTAGCAAGACAATTCAGGAAAATTAATAGTTGGAATACAGTATCCACTATTTTTTTGTCTTTTTGCATAAATCAAACTCATAATCCTGATAACATCTCAGTGAGAGAGAAATTATGGACATCAGGTCTACTAGTTCTATGGAAGGTTAACTAAAGATCCAGTGAAAATAGAAAACAAATCCTGATATCCATAAAAATACCCTGTAAAAATCATCCAACTAATAGAAGCTTCAGAGAAGAGTTGAATAGTTACTACTCACCTAGCAGCCCATTTTTAACATGAACACAAGTGTGTACATTTCAATACATTCCATCTGCAGAATACCAAATCATGTTTAAAAGCAACACTACTCCTGATGTTCCTGCAGTTAGTCTGAACATTACCTGCAGCCAGGCTGAAAAGCTGTGCAGTGAAATTGCCCTACAACATTCTAGAACTGGGTCACCTCCCTGACTGCAACTCCAGCAGCTCTCACTCACCCAAGAGGTGGCTGAAATGTGCAGAGCCTCCATCTGGCTGAAGAATGACCCTGATGAAAGAAGCCTACACGTTTTCTTGGTATCATCTCTTCTGGAGAATGCCTCTGCTTTTTAACAGTGTTTTGGTATGCACAAGGTATAGTAATTGTTGAAAATTGGCTTCATTAAGTAAACAAGGGATTGGAAAAGAAGCAGAAAATCCCAATACATGGGATTAAATCCATGGAATTAATACCAGGATTCAAGAATAATTATGCTACTGAAACTATGCAAGCAGTTTAAATCAGCATATTAGAAAACAGCTGATACAGACTGATGGCTTATTGCAGTTATTAGAGAACTGTCTTTTTTTTTTTTTTACTTTAAAACAGTACTTGGTCATAAAAAAAAGCCCACCACTGCTTGCAGCTTGAATTACACTAGTGAAGAAAGTTTTGTTCCTTCAGACCAGGATCCAGACTCTGACATGTCCCAGTATTGAAGAATAACAAGTGATTTTAAGTGTTAAATAAAAGATTATTAACACATTTCTGTGACAACACACTGATTATTTATCCCTATGCTTTGAAAGGAAGCAATTTAAGTGTTCTTGAGATGGAAAATTAAAACAGTTATTTTTTCCAGTTTTTCTCCTGCCTTATATTCAATTTGAAAAAAACCAGCTTACCATCTGTTTGAGACTTGCTCAGGAAAATTGTGCTTGCTCTGGGATGATCAGATGGATTAGATTCCAAGGCTAAATCTGAAACAGAAAGGATAAAAGAAAAAAAAAAAAGGAGAGACTTTTAAGATAAGACACTGCAACATTTCCCACCCAATCTTAAAATGCTCAATCAAGCACAGTGGCAGAGACACTATCAGAAACATACAGAATGGGCTGTCCCTCCAAAGCAAAACCTTACTTTTGCCCAAATAAAAATCTGACTTTTTTTTCTTAAAAAAAAAAAAAAAGCCCATGGACTTATTCCTACTGTCATGAAGCTCTAAGTATCTTAAGAGTTCTTATCAGAACAAAATCTGGAAAGGGAGATCTCAGATAATAACATACATCTTCAGAAGTCAGAATCTGTCCCTGCAGGTTAGGGTAGGGTAGCTGATGTGGAACCCATGCTCAGTAGAGGGCAGAGAGCTCAAACTTGTATCACAAGCATAATTAAAAACAAACAAACAGAACCACCACCAAAAATCATGTAACCCAACATGGCATGAAACAACCTAATATGGAACTTTTACAGTGGTGAAAAATATCTAAATGTGGATCTTACACTATTCTGCTCTTTTGGAATTGCAAAGAAAATCCTTTACAGCTAAAAGATAATCAAAGCACAAAATTATTACTTTCATCCTTTGCCACAATGAACCAGTGTTTGCCTTACAGCTCATACCTTAAGTATCACTAGTAAACACTTGATTCTCTAAAAAAAACCCAAACCAACAAACAGCACACAGCAGTATGCCATACTAGCACATTTTAACTACCAATTGCAATGTCTCAACACAATAGTATAACTGTTGTTTAAAGTTTCTACCACTGATTTATCACAATCACTTTTAAGAGACAGTATAGAGACCAACTCTAGTCTCTAATGAAACCAACTCTAGTCACTATGAAAAAAAAAGCAAACAAAACAATGAACTGACACAGAGAAAGGAATTCACCAATAATGGCCAATATTAACTTAGATTTAAGAAAGGATTGGTTCAGAAATAGAAGTCTTTTGTTAATCTACCAAATAACTTAAGTATCATCATGAGGCAGAACAAGACTGCAATATGCAGATTGAAAATACAGATTATTTTTAGCAGTTTATGATGCAAACAGAGTGAACAACTGTTTTTGCAGTTCGGCAGCAAATACTAGAGTAATTGGGTAAGTCAGGTTAGAAAGGACCTCAGGATGCCTCTAGTTCAACCTCTTGCTGAAAACAAGGTCAGCTCTGAGGAAGAACTATGCTGTTCAAGTCTTATCCAGCTGAGTTCTGGAAACCTCCAGAGAGCCCAGAACACCTTTTCCACTGCAGGGAAGTAATGCCCAGAGGGCTATGGGACTCCCTGTGCAACGGCAGAGAGCAGCATGTAGGGTGTACTGCACTTGTGTGATATTTAGGTGAAGGCAGCAAGAAAGACTGGGGAGGTACAAGCCCAGGGAAACACATGGAGAAGTGCTACTGAATTCAGCAGCTCCTAACACAGCACTCCCCTGTTTCTCCTTGTTGAATTTCATGTTTGCCCAGTCCTCTGGCACACACAGGTGCAGTCTCCAGCATGCTGACTGGTGCCTAACTGGGTGTCAACCTGGGCACACTGCACTGCCCCCGTGACACAGTCAAGTGGATCAGCACCTGTAGCACTTTCAATCCACAGCACAGATCACACACCCAGAGTTGAAGTGCTAATGAAGTCCAAGGTGTATTGTGACTTCAAAGAAAGAAAGATGCAGAGTAGACCATCCCACTGTAGCTTTGCCCTTCTAGGTAGCCAGAGAACTGTAACCATCCTTTCTGTGCTGCTCTCACAGGACAATGTTTTTGCCCAAGCCATGGAGAAATTAGTTCACATGATTTGCTCTTCATAAACTGCCTGTGTTGCTCATGAAATACCAAAAAGCAACAAAAAAGAGCTGATGAAGGAATCATAAGGCAAGAGGCAAATAAGGACATGAGAAAAGTCAAAACAAAATGGGAAACACAGCAAAAGAAGAGCCAGAGGAAGAGATTAATGTGTCTGCAGTGTGTCTCTTAACCAGCATCTCACATTAGCTGATTGAGAAAGCAAACAGTCAAAGATGTTACCAAGTAGCAGTGCTCTGATGATTTCCCCCTTTTAGAACACTAAAATATTGCATTCCCTTTAACATTTACCCCCATCCTCTGCTTTACAAGACTGTAACACTTTGATACAGCACTTATTTAAAGCATTAAATAATCTCATTACTGTAAATTGAGTTTCTCCCCTTGCTCAGTGGATTACAGCATTGATTAATGTTTGAGCTTCCCTTATATTTCATTTTATTAGTGTAAAAGGTGTTAAGTTACTTAACACTCCCAATAAAGGTTTAAAAATAACAACAAATTAGACTAACCAATTAGCCAATACAATTCAGAAAGTCTGTTATTCCCAACAATAACATTATATAATATTATTTGTCCCTGAAATTGTTATTTTCCATTCCCCAAAACTTCCCTGAAAGTTACAATTCTGATTTCTAAATTCAACCTGCTTTTACTCCTCAGCAGCCACACTGAACACACCACAGAACTCAACACATAGAGGTTGGTTTTCATTAAGTCCTCAGCTACACACAGGTTAGTCTATCCTATAAATGCTCCATAGGTGGCTGCTTCTATAGATCTGTAAAAAAAAGGAGTTGATCTGTTGTGTAACAAAATGCCTGCAACCACAACCAGTTCTCAGAAAGGAACTATTCTGAAGGATAATCTTGGTGAAAACAATCTTAACCAACACTTAAAAGCACTCCTAACTCCCCAGAGGAAATTAAATCTTTATTTAAAAGGGAAAACAACTAAAAACAACCCAGAGAGTTGGCCTTTTTGTCACAGAAAAAAACTGTTGAGGTTGGAATAGATGTCTTGAGATGACCTAAATCCAGCCCCCTGCTCCAGCAAGGTCAGCTAGAGCAGTCTGTCCAGGGCTCTGTCAATCAAGTTCTGGGTGTCTTCACAGACTAAAGACCTCACAATCTCTCTGGACAACCTGTACCAGTGTTTGATCAGCCTGTTAAATTATTATTTATTTATTAAGCTACTTAAAATCTGTCAGTTCTTTATGGGACTGTGACAAGAACAGCAATACCATTACCAACACCCAGCATGTATCTAGGTGCACTGTGGTGTTTTAGAAGGCTACAGAACTTACTTCAATGTAAAACAAGCTTTCTTAATGAAGGACTTACTTGCTCTTTCACATCACACTCCATAGTTGGCCTGGTTCAACAAGAAACTGACACAGGAAGTGTTTCAAAGTTGTTATTCAAATCAGAAGAATTTAGAAAGCAGAAGTGCAGACCATCTAATAAATACCATGGGCTAGCCAATGTTTAAGTTTAGTGATTTTTGTGCTTTAAAAACAAAACAAAACCCATACAGTCTTAGCGTTCTTGCATTTCTTAAAATGTAGGACATCTACACCACTATCAGCCTCCACAGCAAATCCCAAGGTGATCCTACTGCACTCTGTTCACAGCCCTGTTTGGGAATTATGATGGAGAGATCTTTCCACTGTACACAACAGCTGGCCCTTCTGGGACTGCAGGGAGCTGAGCAGGCTTCCATGTGTTCCACCATGGACCTGCCAGGGCTAACATCACTTGTACACAGCTAGGCAGAACAGTGGGGTCTCAGAAGTGCCCCAGATTCCACAGTGAAGGCAGGTCCACAGTCACTCTTTACAGAGGCTCTGTGGATTCTCAGCTTACCTGCAGGTTGTTCTATAAAAGGAAAGCATCTGCATAACAAAACACAGCCAGCAGTTTTACAGAAGAAGAAACAGTTTATTATGTGAGTCCAATTGACACGTTTGATTACAAACCAGTGTTACTTTTCACACTGGAAAAAAACACAACTATGTTTGACTGCTGAAATGACTCAAGACCTTTTCAGATCTTCAAAGGGAAGCAAAGCTGTGCTGTACACACAGAGATCATCCAACCTGGCTGACACTGGGATTTTTGTGTAAACTGTTGAGGTAACCCTGATATTTGCATCACCTGCAAGTAAGATCTTCCATTTGATTCAAGTGGCTTTACTACACATTTAAATAAATATTATCAAGCCAGTTGCATCCTCATTTGTCCTTACAAGTCAAAACACTCAGGAGTTTTCTTCTGAAAACTTGATTTTTCTAACAAGTGAAATAAAAATGCTCATTCATACTCTAGCTGTAATGAAGAAAAAACCCAAAAAGATTTAGAAATCTCAAGATAACCTTGTTGGCAAAAATCTACAGATCAAGGTCTGGGTTCTTGGTGTTTGGTATAATTTTCCTTCTGATTCCCAGAGTGACTTTTTCCTCCTTCCTAGATGTAGAATAAACATTTTTTGAAACCTTAATTTAATGTGTAATGCAAATCTGGGAGGAGTATGGTTTTTGTGTTTTTTTGGCTCGTGCCAGAGTTCATTCCCCTGTTAGTCAGCTTTTCAGTATGACCTCACCACACTCAAGAGAACAGATACTTAGAGCCACAAAACTTCTGTTGCTCTACAAGCGCTACCCTGAAGAGGCAGAAAGAAAAAGAGCAAGTCTCCTAAAAACAAAACAACAGAATAAGAAAGGATCCTGAAGGTAAGTTACACAGGAACAGTACCAAAAAAAAAAAACTCAGAATGAAAATTAATTCCATTTCCTTAGCTCTGTAAATGTCATCAAACCCCTCAGATTATCCATATATTTCCTTTCAATATTTCCCATTTTATGACAATCTCTCAGTTAGAGTAGCTGTTACACTGGAAGTGAGAAGAAATACACCCATCAAAATAAACAAATCAGTTTCCCCCCATATAAGCTTCATGCAGACATGCTCTGTATAAACTATTCTGAAAAACCAAGGCTTACACATACTTGCTCACTGCAGAAGCCTCCAAGATTTAGCTGAGAAAAGGACAGAGGTTTCCTTCCTTAGTTGTCAGCAGCACCAATGCAGAAGATACAGATCCTATAATATGGTGAATATTTCCTACATTTCTAACCTCTAGATTTGTAGATGAATTTAATCAGTTTTTTTCTGAATGACTCAGCAATTCAGTCATCCCCACTACAGCACTTTCCAGATCATTTTGTAAAGGCAAATCTTAAGCCAACAACCTGGAAGGTGCTTCAGGCTTATAGATCATGTACATCCCTTTTTGTAACTGTGATAAATTCCTGGTCAACTATAGCAAACGGATAGAGAGTTCTGGGGAAAGAGAAGTGAGCAGAAGTTCAGTGAAAAGCTCAGGTAATATAAGGAAAAAGCAAAGGGAACACCAGAAAAGGGACCAGAACATCAGTTGGTTTTCAAGCCCAACTTCATAACCAGACCTTCATATAGAAGTGGGTTTTTTTAATTTAACTTTTTTGAACTTAACATTTCAACCAGGATTAAAAAACAAACCAACCAAAACACCCCAGGAATAAAAAACCTCCACCCACATGCTTGAAGTAAGCTGACATTATATGAGAGGAACAATGTACAGTATATAGACCTTCTGCAAGGCAGTTTACAGCCAAGCAACTGACAAAATCAGCTAACAGACAATCAATATATTCAAGTGTCTCTTCATCTTCAAGCTTCTCAACAACTGGGGCATGCAGGCAACGTGAAGCTTGCCTCTTTCAGCTTGGCACAGCTCCAGAGAGCCAAGGGGCTGCTGAAGACAGAAAAGCAGGCTCACAGGTCCTAGAGGAGTTACTCTAGGCACTGGTGGTCAGTCTGAGCCTGTCCAAGTACATCTCACTTCATTCTCTATCCACCCCCCTTTACAAAGTCCCTTTGTTTTCACAGCTAACCTCTGTGTGATCCCACTGAGCTTCTTCCTGACCCCAAGTGCTGTCCCTTCTCACATCTCATTGTCTTTTTCCCCTTCCACACCTCCCACCCACCCCCCAGTTCTCCAGGTGAAGCTACCAGGTCATTCAGCAGGTCAAGAGACTTCCCCTTAGTTGATGTGAATTTGGAAAACCTCTGCTCAGGACCATCTGCAGGGAAGGGAGATGTTTTCAAGCACAAGTGAGAAGAGTCTGCCAAGTGAGGCCTGTTCTAGTTTTATCCAAGGATCGAAAAATCCATGAAAAATTAGATCTATGTTTAAACACAGGGATCTGTCAAGAAAGTGACAGCCATAAGAAACTCTCCCCCAGATAACCAAGAAAAAAAAAAAATCACAGGGAAAAAGAAGCCCAAAATAAAGATAAGCAGACACTTATTTGGAGGGTGGGGGAACCTGAGCAATCAAACCACAACAAAGCAAACGACCAACCAAAACAAAAAAAACACATCATAGTCATCAGCACAGCCCAAGTAACACAGTAAGATCAAAGAGATGTCATTTCTAAAACTAGATAGGAAAAAATTAGATAGGAATAAGATAGAACTGAATAAGAAAAAACTAGATTTTGGCCAGTTCTGCTTTGGACTTTTGCTTGCATGCTGAAAGAAGGAACACTTAATGCTCAGCTGAACAGTCAACCAGCAACTTTTGATATTTAGCACTAACAGTGGCATGCACCTATTTCAAATAAACTATAATTTTCAAAGTTACATCTATTCCTGTTGACTTAGTGCAGTTTGGCTCATCACATCCAATGACAAAGGCAGGCTCAGTTCTCATTCTGAGAAAGCCTGCACTGCACAGGTTATGGCTCAGGATCTTGAGAACCATACAGTAAGTCCTTTAAATTCTCTCTTAGCAGTGGATCTGTCAATCCATTCCCATTTGAATTAACTTCTGTGGAAACATTACTCTTTCAGATTCACAGTATGTGTTATATCCATCCAACTTACCACTCCTTTTTTTGCCTTACATAAATACTCCTGGATAACTTCCCCATTTTAAGAAGAGAAGATTTGTCGGCATCACATCAGAATTAAACAAGAAAATCTAAGCATTGCTGACTGGAAAGCAGTGCCTGATAAATTGTGTGCTGGAGAAGCTGCAGAATAATCCTCACTTAAGAGCCCAGACTTGCAAGGACCACATTCCACTTGCTATGAAAAAGGAAGACAAAACAATACAAAACAAAAAGTCCAAAACTTCTGCATTCCTGATACAACCAAAACATGCCATTTTAGCAAAGCAAGTGCAAAAGTATTAAGGCAGACTTAAGAAAAACAAACAATTTAAAGACAGAAATTTAAGGAATGAAGCATCTCCATCGCATTTGGTTGCTAGCTTTCTGATATATTTAGCTGTGTTCTTAGAAACTCCTAGAACTGAGCAGCATGGAACAAAAATAGCTAAGATGATCTTGACTTTTTTTTTTTCCCCCTAAAGTTTTCTCTTTTACCCTGCCACAGCACTCAGGAAAAGGCCAGTCAGTATGTTCCCAACCTTATTGACAAAAACAGCATCTTAGCTAACCTATGATAGTTTACATTAATAAATTATAGAAATATTAAGTAATATTTATCCCTCAAATGAAAGTGCTGGACTGCTCTCCACTACAGTGACAAACTAAGGCATTGCAGTGGTCAACAGCAGAAACACACAGGCTGCTTGCATGGTTTGGACATGCTGACAGCTTTTATACCCTAGAGTTAAGAGGGATAAGCACAGCTTGCTGGCATATGCAAGTGCTGCATTTACAGGGTTATTATTTTCATGGAAGGTCTTAAATTAAACAGATAGCAGTGTCACAAAATTTCATTACAGTGTCTGTTTCATAACGATGCTTTTTGTTAGTTAACTGCTTCACTTCTATCCATTCAAAAATCAACACAAGTTTTACTTCTAATACTGACCATCTAGAATTGTCTTGTCAGAGACAGCAAACTTAGCTAAAAGGCCAGTTCTGACATCTGAATGAATTCACTACTAGCCTAGTTACTCAGCACTGATGGCATGGTCACATATAAAAGAGTTAAATTCAACCCTTATTCCTGAGCAGTTTTATTTTGTTTATGTATTTTTTTTGATGAGCTTACTAAAAACTTTAGAGTTTAGCTCCTTCCTCCCTTAATGAGTATAGGAGAATTGAGAGATTCCTGTAATAATCTTCTCACAAAAATAAAGTTTTATTTCTCCTAGATGGCAAATACAATGTCTCCTACTGCTGTACTGCATAGCTGTCTCAAAGGAGATGCAGGGGGCTGCCTGTTCCATCTCATTTCTGTAACAGCTGCACCATATGGTGCTGTGCAGAACCAGAGAAGTTTAATAGTTCCATTTCTGAAGGTTTCCTCACGCTCCTCTGCAGACACTTGCTCTTTGATAGCCCCATTTTTTTTCCTGAAGTTCAAGAGAAGTAGGGCCACTGATAATTGTCATTGTATATTAACTATGTCAGACAGGCTATCTTTCTTCAACTGAATATATTTCATATAGGTGTGGCTATAATTATGAAAAGGAAGTTTAATTAATGTGTCTTGCTCCAAGTTTTGATTATCTTAAGCTGTTTCACTGTGCGATATGCTGAGGGCATCACGTGAACAGACAGACAGACAGACAGGAGCACCCCTAACCTGTTACACGTTGTCTCATTAACTCTCACTGCAGCACAAACCTGCCAGCTCTTCCTAGGCATGTCTGAAGGGAGATGCATTACAGAGCAAGGCCGTGTGACACCAGTGCTCCAGGTATAACTGGAAATCGAGCAGCAAACGCCTCCTTTCCCATGAGCTCAAGAAACACAAATTGGGAACACCGAGAACTACATGAGAAGGAATCTCAGCCTAATGAGTCCACAACTATAACTGAACACTCTGCACAGCTAGATTATAAATCACCCACGGCCAGCCAAAATGATGTCATATGCACACAATCTTTATAATTCTTAATTCCCTTACTCCCCACACACCCTCTTCCTTCCTCCTGTTCAACAGCGACTGGAAATGCAGCAGCTTTTGCGAGCCGCCTGAACATTACGACTGACTCACGGCTCCATAGTTAAGGAGAAACGAGATTTCCTCCTCAAACGGGAGCACCGGGGGTCTCTGCTGCGTATCTTTCGGGTCCCCCGACCCTTCTGTGCAGTGGGACAAGGCGGCCAGCGGAGCAGCCGAGGGAGGCTGGCAGGGCACTCCCCGAGCAAGGGGCACTCGGCCGTTCCTCCGCCCTTGGCCGTTACTTGTTAAGCGGCCACGCCGGCTGCCGCGGACCCGCGACTCGTACTTCGGAGAGAGGTCCCGGCCCCGCAGCCGGCTGTTTCCCGGAGTGCCCGCACGAAACCCCGGAGCTGTCAGCGCGGTGACAGCCGCGGAGAACTTTGCTTGAGGCGCGGCACGGGGCCCGGCGACGGGAAGCTGCCCCCCCCCACCCCCGAGGGGCTCGCCGGACCGCCGGGACAAAGGGGGAGAGCCGCGGGCGGGGAAGCGTCGCGCCCCGGGGCTGCCAGCCCCCTCCCCCCGGGCACCCACCCGCGGCGGAGAGGGGCGGGGGCACCACGGGGACGGCCGCCGGCGGGGCGGAGATGCGGTGCCCGACGCTCCCCACCGCCCACCCGCCCGGCCCCGCCGCTCGCTCCCGGCCGCCGCTCACCATCCGGGAACTCCCGGTCGCTGATGTGCTGGAGGTGAGGGCCGCCGCCGCTGGGATCCGAGTCCCCCGACTCGGCCTCCGCCGATCCCGAGCCGCCGCCGCCGCCCGCCGCCGCCGCTTGGTACGCGTCCGCCCAGCGGTCGGGCCCCGGCGCTGCCCCGCCGCCGCCGCCACGGGCCCGGCTGAGCTTGGGGCTGGCGTCCGGGGATACGCAGCAGGTGACGGTGTTGCCCATGGAGCTCGGAGCTCCCCCGCCGGGCCCCGGCTACGCGGCTCCCGGGCTGGGGCGGGGGAGGGGGAGCCGACGCGCCGGGCTGAGGGAGGGGCGGGCGGAGGGAGGGAGGGAGGAGGGCCGGACCTGAGGGCC
>VYZU01005920.1:10980-34567 GCA_013401355.1 Ceyx cyanopectus
ACTCAGGCTCAAAGATTTGCTTTTCTTTTACCACATCACAGTGTACACATTTTTGGCACATCACTGTAAATAGTGTGATGATACCATCCCTAATCTATCAGGAGCAAGTCAGAGCTGAACAGAAAAGTTCCCTGCTCTGTAGCATGTTAGAAGACAGCAAAGCTGCAGACTCTGGGCAAGGTTCATTGTTCTATCACGTAAACTTGAGCAAATTTGTTAAGAATAAAGCAGAACATTAAGCATGTACTTGAAGTTTTTATCAATGTTTCTAATTACCTCAAGGGCAGGTGTCAAGAAGATGGGATCAGTCTCTTCTCCATGGTGCCCAGCAACAGGACAAGGGTCAATGGGCTCAGAGTAGAGTGCAGGAAGTTCCATCTGAGCAAGAGGCAGAACTTCTTCACTGTGAGGGTGATGGAGCCTTGGAACAGGCTGCACAGGGAGGTTGTGGAGTCTCCTCTGGAGCTATTAAAAACCCTCCTGGATGTGGTCCTATATGACCTGCTGTGGGTGAACTTTTAGCAGGGGGTTTGGACCAGATGGTCTCCAGAGGACTCTTCCAACCCTTACCATTCTGTGATGCAGAACTTTTAAAACAGACAACCCAGGTAATTTATTCTAGGTCAAGTGGATCTCTAGATTGCTGATGTAGTTTTTTAATGAACCTTGAAATGGTAAGTTCTTACAGACTGAAATAAAGCTCAAGTGTTCAAAGTGATGTGAGGAAGTCCTGTCCAGTTCTCTAGAAAGCCTGAGATCAACCCTGAACACCATTGAAAAAACTGTTGAAGGAAACAGCTAAAAGAAAATGAAAAGCCTGGAAGGTTAATTATTAATTATGAAGCACAGAGTAAGTCTTATCAAATTAATAGGAGAGGAGTTTGCCACTTTTTTAGCTGATTAAGGAAATTGTTTTGGAATCTTTAAGGTTTTGCCACTGCATTCTGACTTGATGTATTTACAATATTAACGGATTTTGTGCTAAAGGGTTAGGAACTGTTTACTGCTAAATCAAGTTCGTTTTTGTGGCCTTATCACTGTCAGGTAGCTTCGTTCACTAAGATTTTACTTCTGCTTAATATTTTCTTCAATAACCCATATGAAAATTAAAAAAAAAATCTGTTAAAGTGATATTGGTTATGGAAGAAGAATGAAAAGGACAGACTAATGTGAATTGCCTGCATGTCTGAAAAATACTGCTGTTGAATCACATACCTTTTGAACAAAGAATTCAAGCTCCACTTATAGGAAGTAAGACTATGTTGGACATGTTAGATGCTAAAAATTACCTGGCTATCAAGGTGGCCAAGAACAGCAGGTTTCAAGTAACCAGATAAGGGTTTGAGTGTATAGGAAAATTTAAAATGGATTAGGTGGTGATGTTACATCTGAATCTATGCAGTGAAACCAATAGTGACCTGTTAGCATCATCATTTAAGAAGAGTATTGTGGAAAAATTGAGAAGGACTCAGAAAAAAGACCTTCCCTTGATACTCTAGATACCAAGATTTTGTAGTAAGAAAGTTAAGGAACTCTATTTTTGGTTTACTGAAAGAAGAAAAAAAAGACAAAAGAAGAAAGTGAAAAATGAAATAAGAAAAAAAGAAATTAAAATTTAAAAAAATAATTACTGGATTTATGTTAAGTCATACAAAAAGATACCCTTTTGGAATTGCAATGATAGGATTCTCACATTGGTAACAGTAGGGTCACACATAAGTACACACATTAATGATGGTGCAATCCCAGTGTCTCTAAAGAATTCAGTTCCTTCTCGTTTTAGAGATATAGTGGGATTCTAAAATGGGAATTTTCAACACATTTTCTGCTCTTAATATAATGAGAAGTGCCATGTGTCCATTGTTATCACTGGAATCAAGTAAAAGAAAGTGAGCAGTCTTTGTCCCTAGTGAGTGCTTTTCAAATTAAATTGATGAAAAGGACACATTCTTTCATGCACATTCTTATGTTAAGCACAATAATCTTGTTGGAGCTTTACCTTCTATATCTGAAAGAGATGAAGCTTGTGAAGGGAGTATATGTGCAAAGCATAAAATATTTTCTTCAAGCATTATAGATGCAGCTGTTAGTCTATATTCAATTACCCAAAGCAGCACACTTTAGACAGCTTCACTTGCTGTGGAATCAATCTCTGCCCAGCTTTTATTACAGGTAAGAGATTAAAACCAGTTCTATGAAATGGTGTGAGGAATTCCCAAGTGCAGTAGCAATGACATCATGTGAGACCGTTAAGCAGAGACTTAATTATTAATATATAGTATTTAGCTATTCTGAAAGGTAGAGGGCAAATGTTTTGAACTTGCTGTAGTTACAACACAAAAATTCCTTTAAGCATTAAGAAGCTTGTGTTCAGTGTTCTTCTGCACTCACCATTTTTAATAGACTTATCTAGGTTGGAAAAGATAAATATCTGCAGTCCAACTGCAAACCCAGCACTGCCAAGTCCACCACTAAACCATGTCCCCAAGTGCCACACTACACATCTTTTTAAATCCTTCCAGGGATGGTGACTCAGCCACTAACCTGGGCAGGCTGTTCCAGTGCCTGACAACCCTTTTGGTGATGAATTTTTTCCTAATATCCACTCTAAACCCCCCTTGGCATGACTGGAGGTCATTTCCTCTTATCCTCTTGTACTTCATACCAGACATTAGGACTTTGTACTTCAATTACTGGCTTTGCCAGTCATATGAGTATTCTTAAGAATAGATGGAGATGTTGAGAGGAAGACACATGTCAAAGCAACTGCCATGCTTCTGTTCTCTCTAGGATCTTAAAGAGTTTTATTTAACACCTTTAAGGGGATAGGTCTGCAAATGAAAATGTATTGGATATAAAAGATGGTGTTGTTAATAACACTAGTGTCAAGGCATGTCATTATCTTCCCTTTGCCTCCTCTGTTGCACAGCTGATGTGCAAAAAGATCAGACAGTCTGGCACTGCCAACCACCCAGCTGTCTCCTGGTAACGCCTGCCTGACCCCTCTGCTGCTCCAGACACGTGGGCTCACTGCCCTTTCTGTCAGAGATCCTGGGTGATTGACATCTAACTAAACACAGAAATTTGGTTTTAGTTGTTTCTTGTTCATAAATATTCTATTTCAGTTTGATAATCAAAAATCCATGTAGCCTGACAGGTTTGGTTGGGTTTTTTGTTGTTTTTTTTTTTTTCATTTATATTGTTTGGTCTAATGCTGCAACTAGATTTATGTTTATATATATTTATATGTCTTTATATATGTATTCATCTATATAAGTTCTTGTATGTGAGTGTATCTGTCTCTAGCAAGGAACTGGAGCCTTGCAAAGGGAGTGCTTAAAAGACTGATAAATAAGGCTGGTTGCAAACTTGAAAGCAAAACTACTGAATTCATTCCTCAACAACACACTTTGTGCTAATGGGTAGTTCTTGCATATATATCATTATTGCTATGTATATAAAACTGTTAGTCTATAACATTTGTACAGTAAATTAACTGTGCCTATAGAATGGCATGGAGCTGCTACTCTACAGCTCACACTGATGGCCAAGAGCCTCAGTCTGCAGGTGAAGGCTTTCAGGGTGGAGAGCTCTCCCACCAGAACTGCCTTCTCTGTCACTGTTGCTGTTTTATGCTCCTTGCCCCCACTCCCACACCCCCCAAGAGGGGGTTTCAGCTGCCCATTTCCCTTCCCCTGTGCTTATTTTTGGTCTTTGCTTGGATGTCTCCAAAGTGCAGCTGTGTCCTTGCTGCTGTTGATGGTTACATTGCTCACCACATAGAATCATAGATATTAGGGGTTGGAAGGGACCTAGAAGATCATCTAGTCCAACCCCCCTGCCTTGAAATGAAATGCTTGTAAATGTTACTGGTCTGTGGCATTGCAGTACCGAGAAGCAGTGGTGTTCTGCTCTTCAAGTGTGCTTATATCTGGCTTCCAGGCAAGCTGATATTAACTACACCCAGTTTAATACACTTAAGAGCTTTTCTACTTAAGCTGCACAAGCTACAAACCTTGTTTTGTGTTATTCTTATTTGTATTTCCAGTACAGAAAGGTAATAGTCTCAGATGGTTAAATGTTCAAGAAAAATCTAAATTCAGGGTGACATTCTTTGTACATCAAGAACCAGATGCAGTGGAGCCACATACCAGGCATACCCTGGCCTCAGAACACATCATCCTTTGGTCAGTGCAGCCACTTCAGTCTTTCATTTGCATGTACTTCTCCCATCCAAGGTCTCCTAGTCAAGTCTGCCTAGGCTGTCATTCTGAAGCTGTGGCTGTGCAGCCTCTCATTCTGTGGGAAACATGTTCAGCATCTTGCAGTGTTGTGCTGTAGTGCAAACTGTTGTGAGCCAGCAGTGCTGCCTCACCTGATTCAACCCTGCAAATTTTAGATGCTGAATCGGTCAAGTAGAGAACCTGCCTGTGTTGGAGGCACTGAGGGAAGAGTTCTTGGGGTTGGGTTTTTTTGGTAATATTTAAATGTTCTGTTAACAGACAACCTTGAATTACCTTTGAGCATGAATTGCTATTTTTATATCAAAAGTCTTTTATTATTTTATTGTTTTCAATATTATTTTGGGAAGATGCAGAGGGAAGTTGTGTTCCAGCAAGGAGATAAAAGTGATTTTCATTCAGTCTCTGGGAACAGAAACATAATTCCCCTGTAAAAATTGAAACATGAAAGGACAGGGGAAAAAAAAATACTTTTACATGAGGATGCATTTTCTTACTGTTTCTGAAATGCAGAATGGACAGTCTGTCTAAGAAAGACTCAAATACCATTCGTGGTTTGTTTTGTTGTTTTTTTGTTTGGTTTTTTTTTAGGGGAAATATTCCACTTCAGCTGTTTCTTTCTGCAGGCTGGCTGGCTGGATGTCACTGAGGTAAAGCAAGTTGCCCTGCTACATCTTCCGACTTCCTGAAATGTCCAGGCAGTGAAGGTGGAAAATGATTTCTTCTCTTGAGCATCTTCTTTTTGTGCAACATCTATTGTCTGACTGAAGCATTCTGGGCTTCATCTAACATAAACCTACTACATGGATACAGCAGTCTTTTGTCTTTATATGATATGTGATAGAGTTAGATTTCTCAAATTTTAGATTCACTTGAAGATTTAGTGTTTTTTTCAGCATCTTCCGGGTTATTCCAACTAACCCGAAACTCATCATTGCACTACAGGGCTATTCTACTGGAAAAGAAAATCCAAACAAATTACAACCTCTTAATAGTTAAAAGAATCCAGCTCTTCTGGATGTAACTGCAGGCTTACTCATCATTTTCATTAAGTTATAGAAGTACAGAAGTTTTAAATAGTACAATAAAAACATCTAAGCTGGAGGACAGATTTCAAATTCCCTTCTTTTGCAGTCATTAATTTATCCATTTAAAAAATTTGACTTGGCTGGCTACTTTAAAAAAATAAAATAATACATGGAATACAGAATTTTAATACACTTTTATAATTTATGCATCCTATATGAGAGAGTGAAAGTTATATTACTTGCTAGTATTTCAAACTTTTGATTGCTTTTTCTAGCCATCTAATTATTTCTCAATATCCAATATTTACTATCATAATTATTTACTGTGATTTGAAAGGTGACAGAAAATTATGTTTTGATCCTGGTCTTATTTTCTTTGAAGGCACAGCTGCTCGGTTTAGAGAAAACTGGTTTTGTACAAATATTTGCATGAAGGCAGCAGCATAGTGTAGCCATGGAATATTAAGCTATGTACATTGAGATAATCCTCATCTCCTTCACACGCTGTGTTAGCTTGATTTTTAGCTATATGGGTTTGTCTTTCAGTAGAAAATGTTTCTTTGCACTGTAATTTGCATAAATTTATACAGAAATCATAGTGAGAAAATAAATCCAGGTGAAGGTCGTAGTAGGTCCGTTTACTCTTAACATATTTTTCCGAAGTGTCTCTGTGTCTGCTCAGTCTTCTATTTTCAATTTAAATTCCACTTTTCCTTCATACGGATCGTGGATGTTATCAAAGGTAATTCCAGCTCCAATGATTTTGCAGACTATTTTAACTTCTACATTCCTTGTAATGTTGAGAAATTTCACAGCTACCAAGGGATTGCTGTAGCTTGGCTAGAAGGGGTGGGAAAAAAAACCAAAACAAAACAATTTAACAATTTAAAAATTAAGCCTTAAAATCAACCTTCTCTCCAGCTGTTGTAAGACTGCAGAGGTGCTCCATGTGTTTACCCTTACCCAAAGCAGAAAAGTAACAGTGAAATAAATATGAGCCCCCACCTGTGCCTTTTTGCCATAGTAAGGGAAGTAGTGCAGGTTGAAGGTGCCGTTCACAGGGTAGTAATCCACCTCCAGTGGGAGAGACTCCTTGCTCTGTTGGTCAAGTTAAGAAAGAAGCTTTGTTGGCTTGGTAGTCTTAAGCCAGCCCTGGGCAAGTGTTCTACTGCTCTTAAAAGCTGTGTGCTGTGTAATTAAGATTCAAACTCAGCGGTCTGTTTAGTACCCGTCTTTTTTTGATTTCTCAAATGCAAGTGGAAATTTCCTGCTGTTACTATTGCAAGAAAAACAGGCAGGGGTTCTTCACAGAAGTTTTGAATTCAGTGAATAAGGACCTACTGAAACGTGCAGAGCTTGAAGGAGCTGCTCTGAAGCGTGAACTTCACTGTTGGGAGATGAAAGTAAATAACAAATGTTCTCTGCAGCGTGGAAAAACAATTTTTCAGGTGATTTAAAATAAAGCCTAAACGTTTTTGTTGTTCTTGGGATGTCTGCTGATGAGAAAAAAAACACTGAGAATATTTCCAGTATGTGGCCAGAATTATCTGATTTTCAGAGCTGCAAGGTAATCTTGCTGGTCAGAGCTTCACTTCACTTGCTCAGAGCTGCAGCACTTGAAATTTTTGAGGCCCAGACCTCCTACACTTACCACGTATGTGCAGTCCACCCTGGGTGCAGTGCCATTGCCAGGCAAAAACTTTATAATCTGAAATAGGAAACAGACATTTGGTCATCTTGGGGATTGTGTAGAGAGAAAAATGAGCATATAACCCAGCTTCAGAGGATGCTTAATGTCTTTCTGCAAAAGGCACTGTCAAACAGATCATTTTGTGTTGGGTACCTGGGTGAAAAAGCATGTCATGGCTGGATGTTTAGGACACAGGATGGGCACTGCAGATGGGCTCTAGCCTGGCCAGGCACCTTTTGGCAAGTCCAGCTCATTTACCTGCATGTACCACTTGCTCTTTCTGATACCCAGGCAGCCAGGGGTTCTTTTAAAACACTTATTTATGAGACAGCAAAGCTGAACCCCTGTGCTTTTCATCTTTACCTTGTTAGAAAGCCTTGGTGTTGGCAGAAACCCTTGAGCTCATTGGATCCCACAGAAAACGGGTTGCATCCTGTAGCAGCAAAGGCAAAAAGGGGTGAAGCTCCCCCAGCACTATCCACTCGCCTCTCCCCTGCAGGGGCTGGTGTGCAGCCTTGCTGAAGGAGGCAAAGGCATTCTGGGGAAAAGCCTGTATTTCATCTGCCAAAATCAGCAGTGTAGCTCTCTCTCAGCGTTGGGTTTTGCACAGATTCTTCAAAATGTCCCATGTACAAGCTAAACCAAAAATCAAGGCGTTTTGTCTTTCAGGAACTGGAGGACATTTTGAGCACTTTCTACCACAATTAACTAGAAGGCTCAGTATTTTACTTGAAAACAAAAATGAAATGCTTTTGCCTTTGTCTGTGTCCTGAAAAAAACTAAAGGAAGCATAGAAGATTCACTTCATCCTCTCCAAAACGTGTTGGTGGTTCTCAAAAAAACCCCATCCACCAGGGTTGAATTTTGTTTTAATAGGTTCTGCTAAAGATTTTCTTTGCAACCCAGAGAAATCAGGTGTGAAAGTATCAACTCTCTGAAATGACTTCAGCTACTGTGACATGTTAAGGCCTCAGCTGAAGGCAGGGGATCACAGCACTGCAGAGGGAAACTGGTTTAGGTGCCAGCTCAGCAGGTGCACTATGGAGATGCTGACAACACTCGGGGAAAACCAAAGCTTTGGAGAGTCAGTTCAGAGGTCACTTTGCACTGTGTTACTCTCCTAGGGGTGGTGACCAATTCTCACTATATCTCTTGTAACTCCAGAGGTCTCTTGGGAAGAGCACGTGGATTTGTCTTCCCAGTGCATAGCAGGGATTAGAGCCTCAGCCAACAGACAGTACCACAGCTTCCAGCACAGACTCCACCTGCCAGGGCATTCTCATCAAATTATTTCTTGCTCAGAACTGGAGCTTCTACTTACCCTGTTCATTTTTATAATAAAACAGGGGTTTCCTTCTGGAAACCCAAAAGTCGGATCTGTGATGCCGGAGCAGTTTTGAAGCATGTCTGAGGTGAATTTGCAGGAGAACTTTGTTTTATTGGGGCCATCGAAGGTGTCCTGGAAGAAGTACGTGTCACTGGTGCAGTTGACGTTCAGATGCTGAGCAGCTGGTGTATATGCTGGGTATGTGAAGGAAGAAAGGAAAATACCCCTCTGAAGCTTTTCAAATGGTTGTTATACATCCCAGTATCAGGATAGAGGTTATATCATGGGAGACTGTACCTCAAGTGAAGTTAGGATTATATAGAAAAAGGAAATTATAAATTGTTTGGGGGTTTGGTTTTTTTGTTTGGGTTTTTTTTAGAATACCCACACAAAGCAAAGAAAGAGATCAAATTGAGTCAAGACTGGCAGTTTGTGCTGGCAGCTCCATATAAACAGTTTCAACTATATTTTTTCTCAAGATATGTATGAGAAATACATAAATATGATAATGAAACTTGAACATAAATGTGTTAAGATATGAACAGGCAAATGGAGCACCTAACCTACACTTACAACAGTCTCCAATGACACTATGCAATGGCTTCATGAGACTTCATGGCACTTTGATATTTGTAGTCATGGACAGTATTAGGTTAATTTAGATGAGACTAGTTTTGAAGACCTTCTTTCTATTGGCCTATTAAAGCTATTTAGGATTAAAGAAGGTTAAAACTCCAAAGCTGGTCTCTCTTTTTAATAGACATGCTTATAGATGTTTGATTTATACATTCATGAGGTGACACTGACTTAGGTTCTCAGACCAAATCTGGGAGATGTGACAGAGCGTTTTTTCAGTATTAGCAGGAAACCTCATTTTTACCTTCTAGGAAAGTCCGAAGAGTTGTCACTAAACCTTCCCAGGTTTTGTTGTCAGATACATTGTAATAAATTTGTAGTCCTCTGTCCCCATAAACGTCGGGTCGTAATGTTACTCCTTCATGGGGGGAGAAAAGGGAAAGTGAAGCAGAGGAGAGGTGCCAGGCACAGATTTGTTTATTTTAATTGACAATAGCATTGTCCCACACCACGACTTGCTGTGTTAAGTGTAGGAGATCCCCAGGCTTTGCTGGGGAGGATTTAACTACATATGGAAACCATCTCAGCTCTTCAGTTGTTCAACCTAAAGCCTCCCCTGCTTTAGGGGGAACTAAAAAAACAAAAGGTTTTTCTTTTCACTTATATCCACAGTGTTCTCAGAACAGCTTGCAAAATCATTCCAGCAATTGCACTGGCTTTCCCCAGGACTTGTTAGCAATGACAGTTACCATAGTCATGTCAGGTTAAAGGAACAGCTTATACTGCAGCATGGCAAACAGTATGAGTTTTTTGCAATATTTTACATAAATTATTTTGCAGCAAACATCAAACTTACTGACTAATGGGAGAGGAAACATCAAAATACTACAAGAGGAGACTGGCAGGGGGGCTGGTCTGGATGATCTTTCTAGGTCCCTTCCAACCCCTAACATTCTATGAGCTATGATTCTGTTAATTATCCTTTAGGGCTACAGCTTAAAAAAAAAACCCATCTTTTTTTCCCTTCCATTGTAAAAGCAAGCCCTTATGGAGGTGAAGGTTTAGCTCTGTGTACTGACAGTCTCTTGGCGATGGTCTCTACAACCTCATCTCCTGTCCCATGAACCTCTATTCCTACTCCTATGTCTCTGTCTTAACTTTATTGCTCGACCACTGACACAGCCCAGCCGAGTGGGGAGGCATTCCTAATCTCCCAGGGACTTTCCATGCTCCCGGTGAGCATGGAAATACCCACCCCAGGCTGCTTGCCCCAGCACCCCTCCATCTTGCCAGTCACCCCAAAACATTCTGAAATGCATGGGGTCTGGAGAAGACACCAGGGTTTCCCCAAGGGCACCTCTGCCCATGGGGAAAGGAGGTGCCCCACAGCCCAGGAAGGGCAGGCAGGCACTGATCAGCTCAATGGCACAATAAATAAATATTAAAAAATGAATATTGTCTTATATTAATAAATATATTAAGATATTCTATCAGAATATAAAAATATATAAATAAATACATTTAAAAAATGTATGTATGACCCTTAAAAAAACAACCCCAACAGTCTAACCATGTTTTCAGGTGGAGGTTAAACTTGGCAGGGGTCATTTGGGCAGAATCAACCCAATTCATTGCATGTTTGTCTCTCCTCATCCCCAGGCTCTGCCAAATGCCTTACAGCCCAGCCCCATGCAGCCACTGTGGGAGTCTGGGGAGGGGTTTAATTCCTTCCCACCCTGGACAGTATCAGTCTGGACCGTGGCAGTACCTGGAGATTTCAGCTGGTCTTGGTAGTCCGGCTCATATGGATTCAGTGTTCTCATTAAAGAATAAATGGAGAGTGCAAACAGCCCCGTCATCACCACATAGAAAGCCAGGTAGTACAGGCTGATCCACACTGTGGAAAAAAATAAGGACAAAATATCATTTTTGGGGCAAGGCAGTGCAGTGACCTCTCTGTACCTGTGACCATCCCAGCAGTGTCCATCTCTTTTCTGCCCTTGATCCATGGGAAAGTTTTCCTTGTAAAGGGACAGATGTTTTGGATCTTTTTCTCTACATTCAGAAGTATTTTATTAAAGAAAAATTTGGCTTACGTTTGTTCAGTTTTACGGGGATTTTTGACACAGTTTGTGCTTAGCTAAGATTATTTACTGCTCGAAAGATTGTGTGGCTTCTTAAAGTAACTTCACATATTTAAACCATTTATCTGCTTATTACACATGGACTAAGTGACACATATGAGGTTATTTCTTGGTGCTCCTTATGTTACTTGGGTAACAGATGTCAGTATTTCAGGTGTGTTGATTTTAGGCCTATGTAACTTCACCGCCTTTTACAGCTGAAATAATTTTCAGCAAAATGTGTCATCTTGCTAGTTTATTCTGGTGTGAGATGCAGAATAACATGTTGCTGTCTGTGCATAAAGTGTCTTACACACGGCTGGTGCTCTACAAGCAACCAGTGGTTATTTTATGAGGGATGTCAAAAACTGCTCTCTGTAATAATTCATGCCTTGTAGCACCTTCTTTCCAATCTGGAAAGCCTCACATTTCAGTTTATTTTTCTGTAAAATTCTGGTATAAGCTACACTCACGGGTTTCATGGCAGAAAAGAAATCACCTGGAAACTTGCAGCTGGTCTTACAATCTGTGGGAAGAGCAGGGCTTTTCCTTGCAATGGTCAGGGTTGCCCTCCCCAAAATATACATAATAAAACACATCTTCACTGTAGACACAATTTTGGCTACAGACTGGGTGACAGTTGCAATATGCACTAGCACGGCAGAGATATCTACCAAGCTGACTGCAATTTAGAAAGGAATTTTGGAAAAGCAAAATTTGTTTCCAGGGAATTGGACAAAACCCACCAATTAAGCAAAATTCTCCATGTACCAGAACCCCCTTTAGTCAGCAATGTCAAAACCACACTGCAATCATCACCTATAGTAAATTAATTGTTACTGTGTTCAATTTTGTCCTTTTGAAGTATTTGATCCAAAACCAGTTTAAAGCCCTCTTACATTAGCAGGAACTAACAGAATCAATGTTTTGAACTAATTAATTCATCTTAATAGGGCCACCCTAAAAGTGGATCAGACTCATATGAGAACTGATGTCCTCAATAATTGTAACAAATCTATCACCATATTACATCCCATTTATTCGGATGACCACCCACCCAAGGTTTTTAAGCACACCAGAAGGAAGAGAAGAGTTGTGTGTGAACACCTACCCCAGTTGATTAAGGACCTTCCCATGAAGAGCCTTGTTTCTGGATTCCAGACAAAACGACGGAAATTTTCCATCCGTTCGCTGCAGGTCTTTTTTTCATTTAAAGTTGCCATTTTCTCTCAAAATGTACCCAAAATGTGTCTTCCTCAGAAACTAAGAAATTCAACCGATGTCTCAGTGCCCTGTTGCCAAAAGAAAACACTTTGGTTTTTATAGCTCCTTCTGCACTGAAGGTCACAGAGATTACTTCCTATGCCAATGAAAGCCCCTGCTCAGCATTATCAACCCGCAGCAGATACAATTCTTTATAAAGGGTGCCGATAACGCTGGTGTAGAGGCTGGCAGGGAAAAGTTGCTCCTATCAAATGCCCTTCTCCTTTCCCTGGACTGCCTTGGGCAGATCAGGAGAGTTATGCATTTTGCTGAGTGCTCGTGGGGCTTGCGATAGTGTGATAGTGTTATCAGAGCACATAAAGCAAAGGAGAACTCGATTCTCTCTGAGTTTTTTCTTCTCATTTCTCCTTTTATTTTCTCTTTTCTTTTTTTTTTCTTTTTTCTTTTTTTTTCTTCTTCCCTTCTAACCTATGGGGGAAAGATATAATTCTCCCAGTAGAACCTGTAGCCATCTGTTGGAACAGAAGGGATTGCAGCAGGAGCAAGTGGGGGGAAAGCCCCGTTCTCTGGATAGTTTGCCATGTTGTGCAGCTGAGGGAATTAAGATCAGTGTTTTTCTGTTTTCTGCAGGGAATGTTTCCAGGTGATCTCTCATGATGTTAACTCAGCTTCAGAGTAGGTATACTAGGAGTTTTGTCCTACAGGTACATGATGAGTCAGAGCAGAGAGAGTGGTGTCATTTATCTACCTTTGTCATCTGCTTTCAAGCAAAGGCTTTGTTCAGGGGCAGATGCCCAACCCCAAGCTTGCTCTGTGCACATTGGAGTGGGACTGAAAAAGCAGCTCCCCGTGGGTGGAAAAGCAAAGGGCACACAGCAAATGGAGGAGCTGATGGGCTGTCTGAATACCCCACTGCAAAGAGAGCTTGGGTTTTGGAAAACTCTTCCAAGCTTAACCAGTGTCCTTACTGCTTGTCAAAGTTGTTTCCTAACGTTCTTACTCTCTGACTGAACCTCAGTTATATCAAACCCCAGAACTTCGTGGTGAATTCAGCAGAGAGAGGGTTTCATCCCTTTTAACTGGGTACATTGGTGTGCTCTGCCTTTCACTCACTCCACAGGATTCTGGGGGCAAAGCCTTTGAAATGGGCATGCATATGAAGGTAGCTGAGAGACTGGATTATTTGGACATTGAGAGAACTGTCACTGATCCCGTCAGCTGGAGTAATATGGCAGAGTTACTTTGTCAGATAAATAATTCCAAGTTTCTAACATAGAGAGAGATTTATTGTTCTTTTCTGCTTCAGCTCAGGCAATGTGAGAGTTTAATGTAATGGCCACCAACTTGGGGTAATTTAACTTGTTTTCAGATGATGAAATAGGATTGAGGCTGAGTGAAAGAAAAATAAGATTTACAGACATTTGGCCAATTTGTATGACCCATAGGAAGGAGAGGGGAGTGAACAATGAGCTACTTCCAGTCCTTACACCATGAGCTGACTGGTATTCAGGACAAATGTGGATGTTGTTTTGTTTTGATTTTTATGTTAAAATAAGATGAGACTGGGCAATGGCCTGATTATTATGAAAATGACACAGGTACCCAGAGGTTAAAAGGCTTGTGGAGGTTCCCATGTAGCAGTTAGGGGGAAAGACAAGGAGGGGTATGGCAGGTCTTCTTCAGGATTTAACCTTTTCTGTATTGAGCAGGAGACCTTGAGGTGAATTTGATGAGGGGAGCAATTGGGATTTGATGAGATGTGAAGTTAGATGCTTTCTGAAGAAAGCTTTTTCTGCACTGCTTGCAGAAAGGGGGTAATTTAACAGTGCACAGACTTCAAGAGGCATCTAAATCAAAACAATAAATCCTTTATTAATAATGAAACTAGATCACAAATTATGTTCAAAAGGAAAATGTTGTTACTTCTGTTTCCAGATGGTGGAGAAAATGTAGAAAGCAGAGTGCAAGTGTCTGTACAGGAAGGAGGTGAAGTGGAGCCTCTCAAAACTGAGGAGTTTGTACTCCAATGAAACTGAGGTCACGGATTTCATGTGCTCTTCTCTCTTATATTATACCCTGTCTGTTCCCATCTATTGCTGGCTGGAGAACCTAAAAGTCTGCTGAATTCAGCACTGATCACCCACTGTGGCCACACAGCGTGAAGGAGACTGACTGTAAAACCAGGAGGGCAGAACCACACCAGGGAGGGAGAAAAAGGCACCAGGCATCTCAATGGGGCAGTGTGGGCAATGGGAGAGGAGCATTTTCAGCTGCTGCTGTCCCAGCTGGGCTTTGCAGGATTGGCACATTACAGATCAGGCAGGAAAATGATGGTTGAGGGCAAGGAAAGCCAGTTTTCAATCAGAGACAGGGGGCCTGGATGCTTTTAATGCTGCCTGGCACCCATACATAATCTGCTAACCTAGATTCAACAGTGCTGGATATATTAGGCAAGAATACGGAAGCTAAATTACTTACATAGATGTTGTAAATTATTTTTCCTTACTTCTAAACTAGGGTTAGTAAAGTTCTGTGAAAAATGAAAATTACAATGCAACAAGTTAACAGCAGTATCTACAATATAAAAAAAGAAAGAACAAAGCAGAATAATATTACAGATGAAAAGCTGCTCTGAGTCGAAGGTCCAAAAATACAAATTATATAAGTGCATTAACCACATTAATATAAAAGTGTGAATGTAATTTGTATAATTTTGTTATATCCTTATTGTGTAATAAGCTATGTTCATAATTTCAACTGATGCACTAATTAAATACATAAATATATTAAACCATATAAATTATAAAAATGCATTTACAAAAAAAACAACCCACCAACATACAAACAGACAGAAGAAAAATAATGTGGATGGTTATATTAAGATGGTTTATCTCCTAGAATTCTCCTCCAATATTGGAAATTGATAGTGAAAATGTCAGCTATTTCTCAGTGAAAATTAAAGATGACAATATTTGGTGGAAAAGTGATACTTCAGCAGATAAGAGCTGAGAAACTTGAATATTACTGAAGAAATTCCTGGGCCTTTGGAGACATCATCCACCTTAAAGACAAGACTTTCTGACATGGTGCTGTCTATTCCACCAGCCAACTGCTTGTGACAGTCACCTGGTGCTTATGAGCAGCCACATTCCATTGAACACTAGACAGACAACTGCAGAAGCAACTTTCATTAGAAACTGCATTTCATGTGCATAATTTCTAAATATAATTAAAGAAATGGGCTTGGTTAGAAAGCAAGTGACACATCCTCTTGGAAGCTATTTACAAGCACGTGAAAGACAAGAAGGTTATTGGAATTTACTAAGGGTGCACCATGCCCACCAGCCTGCTTGTTTTCTCTTGTGAGATGAGTGGGCAGGTGGGAAAAGGTGAAGGATTTCCAATTTGACATCAATCAATCTGATGTCAGCAGAGCTGGTGACACAGTGGCCAGCTGGGGAGCTGTGCATTGGCTCACGGAGGACTTAGGGGATGGATGCATCCCAGCTGCAACCAGTATGTGTGGTGTCCTTCAGGGGCCAGCACTGGTGCTGAGGCTGCTCAACATCTTTGTTAACCACAGACACCATGGACCGGTGGTTGACACACTGGAAGGCAGGGGTGCCACTTGGAGAGCTGTCAGCTGGCTGCAGAGGCACCCTCCAGACCCTCAGCAAGGGCAAAGGCAGAACCTGTACCTGGCACAGGACAGTCCATGGACCCTGCTGAACAAGTTGAACATAAGTAAGCAGTGAACCCTTGCAGCAAGGACAGCGAGCCATGTATGAGGCAGAATGAAGAAGAGTGCAGCTGGGATGCTGATCAAAGTTCTTGTTCTCCTTCCTCCAGATTGACCAGGCCACAGCTGGAGCCCTGTGTCCAGAGCTTGCAGGGAAAGGCTGTGGGGAGATCTTGCTGCTGTCTTCAGTGACCTAAAGGGCCAAGGGTCAAGATTTCAGAGGAGCATAGCAAAAAGGCAAAAGGTGGCAGCAAAGGAACCATTGGTGAGCTAGGAGGAGAAAGCTTTTCCCCATGAGGTTGGTCACTGCAGAAACAGGAATCCCAAGAAGTCATGCAGTCTCCATCCCTGCAGACACTAAAAACCCAGCTAGGTGCAACCCCACCTAGCTGCTGTACCCTTGTGGCTGGCCCTGCCTGGGGAGGGGACTGGACTAGGTGGCCACCAGATGTCCCTTCCCACATGGGCTATCCCATGCACCTGTGATCCTCATCTGTTTTTATTTAGCAGGATGTGAACCACAAAAGGAACCCTGACATTGTTGTATCTCAATAATTTGTGTTTCTTTATTGTCACTACCAGGTTTGTTGCTAGAATTTATAAAAAAGCATGTTCACTGCTCTGTCCTCAGTGTCACAGGAATGACCTGAAGTTGAGGGTCCTACAGCCCTGTCAAGGAAAGGACAGAGAACCCCTGTGACAGCCCTGAGCAGCTCCTCTGCCCCTGCAAGCTCTCACTTCACACCATCTCTGCTTTACAGCAGCTGTCAGACCCTTGCTGGCCATTCTGCCTCATGCTCATTGAGCCTCAGCACTCACGTCCACCCCTACAACCAAAGCCCACGCAGGCATCACTCCCCTTTCCTCCCTGTGCATTGCTGCTGGCAGACAGGAGGACTGGCTTTCCATCTGTGGTTTGTGGCCCCTGAGAACTCTGTGGGAACATCTTCCAGCCACCATGGGAGAGGTGAAGCAGAGAAGCACCTGCTCATGGGCATATGTCCTCTGCATGAGGATCTGCTCCTCTGCTGAAAACTGCTCAGGAAAAGCTACAGCCAGCCCATCCCATGTCCCATGGCCAGGGCTGAAGAGCTTCTGAAGATTAAATGCCCATGTGATGTGACAGCAGAGGCTAACCCAGCCTGACACTGAACTGAACCAAAATGGAATGGTTTAAAATTTCAGTTTTTTTACCTTTGGGATATTTTAATGCTTCAGCCTCTCCCCATCAGGTCTGGTTAGAGACTGCAAACTGCCTCCCAGTCTCTCCATTGCTGCTGCTGTGGGAGCCCCTCTCCCCTTTCTGCCCTCCCTCTTCCTCCTCTCCATCTTCTTGTCCCACTCACAGCTCTTCCTGCCTCAGCAGGTGGGTTTATTCCTTCTGGGAGGTGAAGCCATCAAGGTACACGTGTCCCCCTGCTTGTCTGCGTACGTGCAGGCATGTGACAGTCATTTGCAATCACAGCTCTTCCTCTGCACTCACAGTGATTTGCTGAATGAGGATATTCTGGTGCAGACCTTGCATGAATTTCAATGTGTTTTGAAGCATTCTTCTGAAAAGTATCACTTCCTTTGCAATGCTTCTCTTACTGCTTGTGTTGTGGGTGAGGGCAAGACTCAAAACTCTTTTCAGGCAAGGGGTGCCTCACTGGAAGTCAGACCTTTCTGTGACAGCTCAATTTTAAAATTGAAAAAGATACATTTTCCAGGTTTATATTTACTAAATAGCTGATCTTAAAAAACAAACAAACAACAGTGTATGTAATTCCATAATAATTGGACAAAAGGACTCCAGGAGTGCAACCACTGCTGAAGAAAATCAGCAACAAGCCCAGTCACCCACATGGCTCAACCACAACCCTGAGCATACAACGGCTCTCCTCTGTTTCATGTTACAGAAATCCCCTGGCTGGGCTGCCTACTGCACAACCCTGCCCTCTTCCAAGACCCAAACCTTGAAAAGCATGCAAAAATATCATTATGTCCTAGGTGGGGCCAAAGAGGCACCATGAGGGGCTCGGGTGGGAGCCAGGGTTGTGCTCTGCATACCATGGATGCAGGCAGCCTGCACAGACACACTGTCTTCATGGTCTTGTCCCCTGTCCCTCTTCTGCTTAACAGCAGTAGAGACCATGACAAGAGAAGGGCCATCAACATCAACCTTCTTATGTGCATTGAATACTGAGTGTAGAAATTTCCCATTGGGAACCTGGGGATTTTCCACCTCCCTGCAAACAAAATGCCTCAGAACTTGGCATTTCCCTTGAAAGGCTGGGGGGAAAGTTTTGGATGAAAGGAGCAAAGATTTGTAATGACAAATTTTCCTTTGAGGGTTTTTCTGAACAATGAATGAAATTCATTGGCTGCATGAAGCTGACAAAAGGCCTTGATACCTTTATTTACCTACTGAATTGCACAGGAGTCCAGGGGAACCTCCCTTTTCTCTTTTCCTGCCACATGAGGTGAGTGGAATACTGGAGATGGAAAGCTGAGAGCAGAAGGCACTGATGACATGGGGGGCAAGTTAGGGTGAGAAACCTACCAGAAAAGCAGGAGGGAGAAGTGTTAGTGCACAGAGCTGGAATCAGAGGTCCCATGACACAGCAGCTGCATGGCATGAGTGAGCCGTGGCCATGACTCATGTGCAACTGACAAAGAGAGGATTCTTGTGGGAAGTTTGTTTGTGTGAGTGACAGTGAGCATGGGCTGTCTGAAGAGGTTTATCAAGGTAGGACAAAGTGATGGCCACTCTATGCTCTCTGCTGAAGGGCTCCTGGACACTGCAGTACCTTGTCAGGACACTTGTTACTGATGAGTGGACACCTCTACACAGGAGGGTTGTTAGTCTAAACACCCTCATGGTGTTCTTCAGGATTCAACCAGCTTTCTACATCCAGCCATTCAGAGATGCCTGCCAGCACCCAGGGCACTGCCACGATGCCCTGGCCTTGCAGTAGTTGCAGCCAGCCCCAGGCTCTCTGCTGTGCCAGCCCCTCAGCCTGGAGCCTTTGGCCGTGTTTAATGTACCCAGAGCTGCTTGGAGGGGGACTGGTGTTTGCATTCCCTTGCTGGTATTTAATTCCTGCATTGCTGACCTTGGGCTGGCCACTGAAGGGCAGGACAGCCAAAGGAGAAGGTCATGCAGGAGTGTAGAGGTGGCACCAGGCTGGAGAGAGATCACAGCTCAGCTTTTCCTACTGGAGTAGGCAGTTGTGCTAGCACCAGTTTCGAGTGGACCTAAGGGACCTTGCTGACTTAGGTGTGCACAAAGCTAAGCCTGGCCTAGAGAGGCCCCAACACTCCAAAAAAGCAATGGAGAATGTGTCTGGAAGAGCCACACTGCTGTGACCAGAGGTACCTGAGTTTGTCCATACAAACTGGGAGGTGAAGACCCTTCCTCTCTGACATGTTTTCATGATTAACAAGCTTGAGTAATAAACTTGAAGGCTTTTCTGGAACACTAAGGTTAGATCCAGTCTGAGAAGTGAACCCTTGGAGATGTTGTGCTGAGCAGGACTGGGTGCTGGCACAGCTTGGCTAGTGGTGGCTGTGCTGGCTTCTCGGGCTGCTCCTCACACTCCATATCTGCCCAAGCTGCTTTAGGTCTGCCCAGCTCCAAGTGGGAGCACGGTGTCAATGGTAATGAAACATTAACTTTGTTCACTCGTGATAACATCACCGACTCCTCCCTCCTGTGGAGGCTGTGTGGGAGGTGATGGTGGTGGGGAAAATACCAGGAGGGACAGGTTAAAAATTCTCTGAAATCTTCTAGAATCTAAAATTTAGGATGTAAAAGAATGCAGCAGAAGTAATTTGTCAGCACTTCAGATGGTGGAGCATGGTGAAGGCATGCTTTTCATATCCAGGGTTGTATTTTGTTTAGGAGTTAGTTTTGTGTTGTTCTTGTTTTTTAGATAGATTGAGTGTTTCACGAGCAATCCCCATTGCTTCTGTCCTGTGTTTCACAGATAGACAAGAGAAAACATGTTGGCATTTTGCAGATTTGGGAAACACAGTTATTCTGCATTTGAGAATAAAGACACCAGATCTGCAGCCTGAGTAATTCCAGGGGAGAAAACAGTGAAGACATCTTGGAGCTGAACAGGACTGATATCCCCACTGTTTCCAGCCTTGGGGCAAATGATAAGAGGGAGCAGGGGCTTTGGCAGTGCAGTGCTGGGTTTATGATAGCTTAGCATGATCAGGGCTGTGGAACAGGCAAAGGAGCCTTTCTTGGGGTCTGACCTACCACTCACCCCAGTGCTCCAGGTTCCCTGCTTTTCTGTACTGCTCCTGTTTGTCCAAGGGCTGCTGACCCTCTTGACACACCCAGTCAAATGCCCATCTGGAAAGCTGCACCCTGGCTCTTGCACTCAGTCTTGTTCATGGACAGACAGTGTGCTCATCAAGTAAAGCCAAGCATTTACTGTTAGTGTAATTGAAAAGAGTCTAGGCATTATTACAAATCTAGCTCTTGCAGGATCAGATAATAATGTAAAACTGTATGCACACTTTTTTAGCCTCTATCCCTTTTCCTGATGTCATGTTCCCTCTTCCACTGCTCCTTGGTGGTGGGTCACCATGGAGAGCCATGAATATCTGAAGGTCTGTACCAGGAACAAAGTGTTATCTGCGTTATGGTTTCTTTAGCCTCACTTGAAGGAATCACATGGGATAAATTTCATGTTGGCAAACATGTTTTTGCCTTTTTCTTTCTTCACTGGTCTACAGCTTCATGTTGTATCTGAATTTTTTGGGCATGGTGTGTACTATGTTGTTACCAGTGTTTCCCTGTGTTAGGCCTGGTTTCTCTGCTCTTGTCTCAAGCCCTGAAACCTCTTCTGCTTGGCTCCAGGCTACATGTTCTCACCTGCCCCTCCATGAGCTGTTGACAGCTGGGGGTGTGTCTATGTATGAAACTGTGGCTATATAACATGAAGATGAAAAACTTGTAAAGCAAATGTGCCAAGGACACCTGGTGCAATAGAAAAGATGCTGCTGTTACAACTAAACCAAGTCATTTGAGCTGATGGCAGATCAAGAGAAGCCCAGACTCTGCACACTTGATCAGCCTTACTCATGAGACTCATTGCCAAGCCTGTGTTTATCCAATGGTTACCACAGCCCTGAACCAGGGGCACCCCGTCACCCCTGGGCAGACCAGACATTCCTTGGGGACCATGGTGCATGGCTAGGTTGGAGTGAGAGTGGGGCATTGTGAGTGACAGGGCAGTGAAATCCCATCATATTTAAGTTTTAATGGGTTTAGCCTTTAAGTCTGTCCAGGTGTGCTGGGATGGGCTTCTCCCCAGCTCTGGCCTCACCATGTCTGGAGTGGCACCACCACCTTGTAAGGTATTTCTTCCCCTCACCTTTCTCTTTTTATAACTCCCTGCCTGAAAACTGTTGAGATATCACTTAGCCATGCTATCAATCATTTAATATCTTTTCAATCTTACTTCATAAGCCAGTTCTCCTACACTCTGTTACTGCCATTTTCCTTTGACCTTCTCCTAGCTTGTCAGTGTCTTGGGAGTAATAAGGTGCCCAAAATTGAATTGTATTCAAAACATGGCCTCACCAACCACAAACTCACTAAAATCTATGGCTGTGTGCCCACTGGCTTTAATTTACTTTGGGATTCGGCCCAAAGAGAAGAATATGTCTTTTCAACCTCATAACATGTGTCAGCTTGAGCCACTCAAAATTACTTAGGGCTTTTTCTTTTTTACACAGCCCTATCAAATCGTAAATTTGTATGTACTTACTATTCAGCAGAATCTCCCATTTCAAATTCTCTAAGTGCTTCTTCTCCTCAGTCCTTCCTCCCATTGAATTTTAGCCACTCACATACTTGTCCTTTGGCTTGGTATTTTGTACCTGCCAGACCTCCCTATGCTCTTGCTCCATTTTTGTTGCTGGAGTCCCCTGCAGACAGGCTGACCTTCTCTCTTGCATGTGTAGTAGATGGGTGCTAATTCTCAATTTTTAACTGAGATGAAAAAGTAACAGCATAGAGTCTGGGTCTTAGTTTTGATGTACCTTGTTTAGTCCCTATCCAAACATGTCCAAAAAGACTCATTTTTAAAGGTCACCTGGCTCTGTTCCTGTGCCTTCTTTTCAGAAATGAACTCTGCACCCAGCAGAGCAAACCAAAGCTGCTTCAACATCTGCTTACATGCTAAGGATGAGAGACTGGGAAATCTGTAGGTAACAGCATTCATGCAACACCTGCCATCATACCCTTGATCTGAAGCATCAGGTCTCTGTATTACAAATGATATCCTTCCAATTCATGACTGCATTCTTCACCCAGCCTCTGCTAGATAATTAATGACACTATTCAATAAATCCATCACTAACTCAGGCAGTGCCTTACCAGTGATGTAATGGTAAGGAGGTAATGAAGTACCAGTTCCTCACTACACCTATAGTGTATTTTTAGGGATCACCATTCAAGAATACCCTCACAGATGACAGGAAAGCATGGATAGCTGCTGAAACTCCTCTTTGGGAATGGGCATTTTAATGCTTCTGAACCCATCTAATGGTTATTTCACCTAGACCACATTATCAAAGTTTCCCTGAAGAAATGCTAAGTGAATCTATTTAAAACCTTACCTCAACCAAGCTATGCCAAGCTTGCCACCTGCCCTACTACACAAAGCAAGAAATGAGGCTGGTCTGGCATTTTCAGCATGACTTAAATCACCCTGTCCACTTGTAGATATTTGTAAACCAATTGTGCAATCCTTATTCTAGCTTCTTCTGCATTGATGTGGGACTCACTTCTTTCTGTTGTTTAACAAAGGTGGTGTATTTACCTGTCTTTGGGCCCTTGAGAAGGAGGGCTGGTCCTCCTCATGATTTTCAGAGATTGCTTTAGCTCATTGTTGAATTGCTTTTGGTCCTGGCCATCTGGAAAACGATTTATTAACAGTTCTTTACATGTTCTTCAACCTGATCTTGCTTGTTTTTCTGGCCTGCACCCAGTCTTAGCTGTGTCTTATACTGGGATGCTGCTGCCTGCAGATTGATATATGAACTCCCCCCAGGTAACCGATGAATCAAGGTACAGCCTCCCCTTCCCTTCTGGCCAAAACAGATGAAGGATGTAACCTGGTGTCAGCCAAAGGAGACACTCCACAGCAACACCAGGGCCTGGACAGACCCACATGACAATATGGTTGTTGTTTTTATCAGATCTTCAGACCTGGTTCCTCAGCAGGCACTGAAAGCTCCTGCCCGCCCAACACCACAGGGAGCCCAACTGAATTAAGGATCAGCCAGCTGCAATTGCCTGGAGGCATCAGAGGCTGGCTGCACACAGTGGGCTTACAAAACCTTTGGAAGTGCTGTTTTGGACATTAACTTTGCATCAGATCAGGCAGGGAAAGGTCAGTTTCAACTGGGTGAGAAATCAATACATAGTGGAAAGTGGCATCTCAAGCTGTGAGTGGTAAAATACCATTGGGAAAAAATCTGCTTTTACAGATGCTCCTTGTAGTCATTGAAAATTTCCTTCAAGCATGCCTGGCTGAGTCCATCTTTCTTGTCAGTCTGAGTAATATATTTGTTAAGAGCTAAATCCCCATAGGCTTTATTTCCCCTCTTGATGCCAATTATATATATATATATA
>VYZU01005920.1:34685-63504 GCA_013401355.1 Ceyx cyanopectus
TATGTATGTGTGTGTACAGACATATAGTTATTAATATATATATATATATAAAGAGACAGATTTTCCCATCTGATACAAGGAAATGAGGTCAGATAGTAAGTGTGAAATTATCTTCCAGTATAACCAGAGTGGCTGTTCAGCAGTTAATGAGCTCACTTTAGCATGCAGATGTCTGTCCTTTTACACTCCATGTCCCTCTGGAGCTGCTCAGCCATCCTCCCGGCCTTGTTATGACAACAGACCAATGCTCCTTTAATTGACATGGCTCCTGTCGCTGCATAAAGAGATTCTTGTTTATGTTGAATAAAGTATTCAACACTATCAAAAAAAGCATGATGTAATAGTCTGATGCCAAAAGAGACCCCAAACTAAGGCCAGGTCTCTTCTCAAAGAGTCACCTCTCACCTCCCCCTTGCTGGGGTGACAGAGGGGCTGACACTGCTGTTCTGCACCCCCACAGACAGCAGCAGTAGGATGCTGGCACAGGCACTACTGCAGTATCACTCCAGGGCTGCCCAAGAGGATGCAATTTGGGGGGAGCAGCCCTCAGGGTCCTCAGCAGTGAGCTGCACGTGGCATCATGGCTCTAGAAACCACTACAAACCTCCCTTCGTACATCTCCTGAACTGTGCATGCTGAGAGGCATTTTAAATGGTGCCTAAGCAATTGAGGAAATGGCAAAAATGATGCATTTAGTCTTTACCCAGAGACAGAAATATTTAGGTCATTCCAGTAAACGTTAGCAACTGGGAAAATATAATGAAACTTTCCCTGATAGTGTGAAGTGCTAGAAGGAATCCTTAAGAGGAGGTGAGAGAAAACTGAGGACATGTCTGATCACAAGCACAATGACCTCTGTGTGCCTACTGGAGCTATTAAACCACTGGTCTAAGCTGCAGTCTTATATTTAGTGGCCCAGCACTAAAAATATACATGGCTATGGATGGAACACTTCCACTTTTGGTTGTTTGGCTACAGGACTTAGAATAGTCTGTTTTCAGAGTGACAAGGTGAACAGTTTTAATGGAGATGCCATTAATACAAATGCTGGCTGAATCAACATTTCAAGGGATGGCCAGATTGAGAAAAAATATTTTAAAACTGAGTGTTTCACTAGAATGGGTTAGGAGTATTTATGTCACTTTTATGTTTAGCTGTCATCCTGCTGAGATGGGAACATTTCAGAATATGGCTATGCATCAGAATTTAAGTAGTAGTGTGTCATTATATCTACCTGAGTGCCTGGGATCTGCATCCAAAATGGATAATGAAGGTTGCTATGCCAAGGCAATGTTATGAAGTCCCAGTATTTGGAATTAACTACTGATATAAAGAGAAGTTGTGGAGATACTTGTGAATATCAGGCCTGCCTCTAGGAATATATCCTGGTTTTTACAAATAACTTGTTCTGTTCCTAAATGATAAGACTGGTGCAAAGACATATTTGTTGTGTTTGTCAGCTGCCTCGTATCTGTAGCTAGATTTATTCCCCCCTAGAAATAAATATTCAGATTGGCAGAATTGGTAGGATCCATGGCAAATACTGCTGGCCAAGACCTTGCAAAACAGTGAGACTTCTCACTGAATCAGAACTTTTGATTCCATGTTTAATGCCATTCAAAAGGAAATATGCAATAGATTCAGTTAAACCCCTTCAGAGTCCAGTGCCAGGCAGTTCAACATGTAGGAGTGTACCTACTGCTAGATCACTGGGGCCGTTTTAAGAGGAGTTATTCTACATTAGCCAGAAAGAGGTGCCTGAATAATGGTGGAAAACTGCTTGGGACACGGAGATGAGGATTATTCATGAAACTTGCCAAAAAGATATTTTGGACATGACCTTATTTAATAACTCTAGACAGTCTTTTTACAGCCCTGAAACACAATTGTCCAGAAATAGATTGTATCTAGTATTTTTATTTTCATCCCTGGACAGATTTTCAGCTGGGCATGAAAATGAGTCACAAATTTATCTTTCAAGTTTAGAATAGTCATTTCAGGGCTTTTGATGAAATGGTAAAGGCTTATTTATTTGCTTGGTGAGTGAATCTGCGCAGGTAGTCATGACATTTTTGCAGGTTATTCTGTTGGCATGGGTATTTTTACTTCATATTCCAGGATGCATCCAGGATGAAAAAACTATCTTGCAGATACAAAACTGTGATGAAGACCTCAGGCTGCAATGTGGCAGTGAATCAGATGTTAAAGATAGGGTGAGAGCCTCGCAGTCTGTATTGAATACTATTTCTGTATGAAGAAAAGTGAGTCTTCTAAATAACTGATTCCAGCAGTGCCATAGGCTGTTGCCCAGAGGCATAATGGCACAAGATCACTGGAGTACCTAGAGAAGGTGTCCTTTTTTCAGTTGTTTTCCTGTTTAACAATTCCTGTTTTTCCTCCCATCCATTAAGCTCCAGTTTGCAGTCCACCATTGTGGAACTGTCAGGAGTGACGTCTGAGTTTAAACTCGAAATGCAGCTCAGTAATAATAGATAATTTGCAAAGTGTCTCGTGTAATAATACTTAGCTAAAAACAGAAGGAATGGAATGACACACAGCAGAACCAGGGGGAAACAGGCGCAGTAAGAGAGGACATAATGACTAATATCTACAACATGTAACAAGATACTTTGCCATTAGAAAGCCAGAGAATTAGCCAAAGAGTTTATTTCAGTTTAGAAAGGCATTAAGGCTTTTCCTAAGGGTAACCATATATACAGAGAAATTCAATAAAACTTGTCTTCAGTTGCTAAAGTGCAGAAACATCTCAATAAAGACATAGTGGGGACACTTTTTATCAACCCACTGTAGGACAGCAGAAAGCATTAAAAACAATCTGCAAGTGCTCCACTGCACACTGGTGGAGGAGAAAGATCAGGTGGCTCATGGGGAAGCCAGGCTGGTGAGTAGTTAATAGTCCTTTCTCTTCTCAGTTACCCGTCTCTTGGCTCTTCTTGTTCATGCAGTAGATAAACAGACCACTAAATGGTCCAGCAGACACTGCTTTTTTATGTGTCCAACTCTTGCTCTCGTCTGTAAATGTACTCCATGGTGCTTCAGTAAAACTTATGTGCTTGGATATCTTGGGGGGTGCAGACCTTAGGCATGTAGATGCTTGTGCCTTGCTGCAAGTGGATAAGATGTGGATGGGTTCATGCTGCCTGCCTGCTACCACGGTGACACAGCACCTACGTGACTAGTTGGGGCTCCCTGTAGAGTCAAAAGAGAAACAATACCCAAATTAGCTTCTCTGAAGCCATGTATGAATTCCTTACTTATTTGGGATAATCTCTCAATTCCCAAGGCTGGATGGACGCCACCTCAGGTGAATCCTGGCCCTGTCGCTCTGCTCATGCAGGGCTTGCTGGGCCAGGAGGGGAGCAGTGTGTTTACACGTGGAGTGGCCCCACATGAGTACCAATGTTAATGTTGTACCTGGGCAGGCACAGGATATCATTAGCTTTATTCACAGGTTTCCTTAGTCAAGCTCCCACACTGGGATGCAAGATTAACCTGACTTGGTTCAAGATGGGATACAGGTACACCTTCCTTTCATTTTCTTGCCTGACATAGAACAGAAAGAGCCCTGCACAGACTAGAGGAGGGAAGCAGTAGGCTGGAGATGGAGCCTGAAGAGGCCAGATCCCTCGGGCACACAGCAGTGCACACTTTTAACTAAGGAAAAGCAATCTGCAAAATTCAGATCTGGTAGACTTAGGTGAAAATACCTTAGAGCACATGCCCATTCTTAGTGAAGCCCCATCATGACTTTGGCCTGAACTGCTGCCCTACTGCTGAATTTCCAAGATTTGTAGATCCACAAGAAATCCCATTTCCCATTTCCAAGACTCTGTAGTGCAGTTATATATGTGGATCCCACCACAGTGGCATCTTACCACCTTGCAATACTCATTTGAGGGTTGGGGAGGGTTGTCATTGCTTTCATGTTGGGAGTGGAGGCAAAGACAGGCTCAAGAATATTCCCAAGGTCACACAGGTAAGCAGTGAGAGGGAGAAATGGACATGTCCCTGAATAACCCCTGCATTAATAGGTAGTCATGACCTCAATTATATCTGGGGCACAAAAATGTCCTAAAATCCAAGCCCAGTGTCCCTTCAGCTGTGACAGCAACAGAATCATTCAGTCCACAAGGACAACTGAGCTGAGTGAGCTGCTCCTTTCCATGGCCCCAGGACAGCAGCACTCTTTTAGGTGGGGATGTACAAAGCAGAAGGGCTCTCTGATTATTATTGTTTTCTGCCTGCTTTGTTACTGTGCCCTGTAAGAAGCTTCTTTTTCTTGACTCAGTAAAGTCACTTTACATACCACTATAGAAAAACGCCATTATTGATAAATGAATTATCAGTGGGCAGCCCTGAGGATGTGTATAATGATTTTCAGCGAGATGTCAGGAGACCTGAGCTGAAGTCAGGGCACTCCCGGGGACACTTCACACTTTGTGGCCTGTGTGGGCACCTGCTGGGCTCCAAAGCTGGGCGTGTGGCACAGCTGGGTGGGTAGGAAGGCTGTCGGCTACTCCTGGAAAGGACGGCTGGGGCCAGACACGGTCTGTGCTGAGCTGGGGTCCGAAGTTCCCCAAGGTTTTGCTGCCCCCCTCCAGCCGGCCAGTACAACTGCACGGCAGCCATTTCATAGGCGCCTTTCTGACGGGAGGTGGGGGGCGGAAGCAGCGTCCGGACACTGCGGCCCGGACCCCTGGGGCAGCGACTCGGCCTTCAGCCCTGGTCCCAGTCGGGGGGGCAGGTGTGAGAGCTGCAACTGCCCCGGGGTCCCTTGCTTTGACTCTGCCATCACTTCCCCACATCCCCTCATCTCTCCCACCCCGCCCTTCAGGTGCTGCAGAGCCACAGGGGCACTTCCCCAGGGTCTCTCTCAGCACCAGCCACCCTGATTACAATGGACACATACACTCCTGTGGCCAAAAAAATGGGGGAATGTGGCTAATTTCCAACTCCACTACATCCTGTCACCAGAACACAGAATTCCTCAGGAACCCAGAGCTCTGGGACTGAAAGCTGGGTGAAGCTGAACTTCGTGAGAGAAAGGAAAGCTTTTGATGCACCTCAAGCACAGCAAAGAACTCAGTTTCACTCCCTGTTGAGGTTGCTCACACTTTCTCCCTCCTTCTCTGTCTGCTGCTCTGTTTTTCTTCACATTTCATGTTCTACTTCCTTGCCTCTCTCCTCTGGTTTTCCAGCTGCTCTGAGAGAGTGTTGCTCACTCAGTTTCCTCTCCCACCCATATTCCCACTGCTTTTTGCTTCCTTTCAGCTTCATCTGTCTTGTGCTGCTGCTTACAAGATGCTTCTGGGGGGTCGGCATCTGACTATCATGGTTTAGGGTCAGGGCAGCCCCCTTAAACTGTAACAGCTGCTCTCTGTTAACACCCCTCCCTCCCCAAAGGGGAAGAGAAAGGGAATAAGGGAGAGAGACTCAGTGATTAGGAAAGGAAACTAGAACAGCTTTAATGAAAATAATAATAAATCGAATATATACAAATAATTACAAACCCAGTATTGAACCCAACCCCCTTCATGGTAATTACATCACCATCACCACTGATGCTGGGCAGATGGCACTGTGAGAGTCTCAGACTGGATACCTCAGCAGATGAGAGCTGTGTTCAGGAGCTGGATTCTGGTACTGGATTCAGGAACACACCAATCAGGATAGAACGGACAGAGATCTCCTTGGATGCTTCAAGAGGGAACTGAAAGAGGACTCAAGCCAAGCTGATCAGAAGCTGGCAAAGCAGTCAAAGAGGCCCTTCACATCACAGGTTGGACTAAAGTTTCTGGTTTGAGGTATTTCCAGCTCACTCATATTAATTGATTGAGGGGCTGCTGTTAGGGCTCAGACCGCAGGGCAAAGTGCAGTAGCTGTGCTCAGCAGGCCCTTAAGCTGCCAGTCAAAGCCCTGCAAAGAGGATGAGCTTCTAGTTTGCTGGCAATGCACATGCTGTAAAGTGTTTGTTGTGTACTAAGTACCTTAAAAGTGTGGGCTTGCTAAAACTCTGTCTTATTTAGGAAGTAATTTTAAATACATTTTTTGGTGAATGTCCAGAATATTCCTATTTGAATTCCTATTTACATCTCCACCAGTACATTGCAGGACTTGATAACAGATACCAACACTCACTCATACCTCCCATGCCCCTCCAGACATACTGGACAGAAATGGTTTATTTGTGTGTATAGATACATCCTTGTTGTTGCCTTGTATGTGGTCTCATTCCATTGAAACATGTAAAGTCTAGCTGTTTGGATCCTGTGTTGCTGGGGGTTATGTGAGAAGTCATGTGGGTATAGGCTGAGAGCACTTCTCCACTCTTTCTTTATGTCCATGAGGAACACATATCCGGGTGCCTGCTCTTTCCTAAGCATGTCTGCAAATATATTTATAAATCCATATCACTTCAGCCAGAGAACCAAGAGGATCAATAACCACTAGCACTCGGTGTACCAGACAGCATTGATCCCCTCTTACCTGCACAATAGGGAGTCAAAGATGAATGTGTGCAGTAGCTGTTAGAAGCTGCCTTTGAAGCTATACATTTTAAGGATGCTCATGTGTAATTGCACTTATTAAGGGCTCATTTGGTGAATATATGCCTTCCTCCCAGACAGTGAGAAGGTATGAGATGTCAGGTTGTTATCTACTGACTGCATGTGTTACCTGGTACTTTATGTCCAGAACAGCATCACAACTGCAAAGGTTCAGTGTGAAGAGCAGCAGCTGGAGCAAACTGTCAGGTCACTTTTTTGAACATGGGAGTACTAGGTGCTGTAGGAGGGCCTTCCAGCAAAATCTGACCTGCTTCTGAGGGTGTCCTCAGCACAGAGCAAGAAGCAGAAAGGCAGAGAGCTTTCTGGCACTGGTGTGTTTGGCTGGTTTTTATTGGTCACCTTGCAGAAAGGGCATGATTAATAGAAAAAAAAAAATCTATATTCTAAATATAAAGTTCTTTTTCTATTGAAGCTGCTTTTATTGACAGTCAGGGGATGTTACTGGCCAAAAGCTAGGGAAATGAAAGTTCTCCAGAGCAAGATGTGAAATACCAGGCATCAACATTTTATGTGTTTATGCCCTCCTTGAGAATGTCATCCACAGGTTTTCAGATCAATTGTAAATAGCTTTTGAAACTGTAAGCAAAGAGACCACTGTGGCAAAGATTGGGCAGAATTTCATGGCAAGTGTTGTATAGAGAGGAGCAGGAGCAACCAGGAGGACTTTCTCTGGCCTCCAGCAGCATCATCAATCTGTGTGGAGAGGGAAAGGAAGAGTCTTTCAGAGACAGTGCTGAAAGCACAGCCAATCAGCAGGCAGGACAAGCACTGATAAGTATCTCCAGCATGGATATGGATGGGATATCTCCTTAGATGCCTGTGGCCTGTTTTTTCTTAGGTTCTAAGAAACATGAGTCAAAGCAGTGAATGTGCAAAGCAAAATATTTTAAAACTTTAGTTATTTTAAGAGTATTTTTACATATTAGAAATTAATAATTTTCCCTTGTTGTCTTATTCTCTCATTGGTTTAGTGGGTTTGCTAAGCTCAGATAACTAAAGACACACCAGTTTCCTTAACTCGATCAAGACCTCCCTACCTGCAGCACCTATGTTGACTTTGGGAAGAGTTCTACACAAAGAAGAAAAATTACCTTAGCTAAGAAATTATACTTGGGAAGCTATGATGAACTTTTCTACAAGATGCTATTCTTCTTTTCCTTCAGTAACAGTAACAAAGCTGCTGACATTTACAACAGGCATCCAGACACTCTGGGCCATGGGTGCCATCCAGCAGGATGTCTTTGAGGTCTGCTCCTGCACTGTCCTTCCCTTTTGGCTCTCAGGGTTTATCTCAAACAGGCTTTTCGAATGCCAAACCAAGCAGATGGAATCATTAAATAATGTAAGTCTGACTATGTGAGGAGCAACCTGAGGAGGGCATATAAGATGTCATCAGTACACACAGGGTGCTGAATGACCTGAACATGACCATGTGTGTGCAAGGCCCCAGGAGGGGGGCTCGGAGGCTGAGATGAGGGGATGGTCTCCCCAGCACACATGTTTTGTGTAAATGGTTTGCAGGGCATCACAGAACATCTATGATGTGAGTTTTTCCCCAGCTCAAGTGTCTAAGGCCTGTGGGAACCCTTGGTCCAACACCCACCAGACAGAGAAAAGCTCCACATCCTGAGACTGCTCTCCCCATGAGAAAAAAGGACAATATCTGGCCTTCACCAGCCCCACCATGTGCTGTGAGGCAGGGAGTTCTGGGCCATCCCTGCACTCAAGTGGCTTCTGCAGGTTGGGATGAGGGTGAGAGGCAGCAATGAGACTCTTGGCAGCCTTCATCCAGCTGCCTGCACCATGTATGAGCATAAGAAGCAAACCCAGGTGCCCCTGAGGTGTAAGGAGCAGAGGGACACTTCTACCACCTAAACCAGTGCTGATGATTCTCTTTTAACAGGTCTGGCTGATTTTTGAGCCCAGGTGGCCTTTTAGCCAACAAAAGGTCTCTGGAAACACAGCCCACAGATTGGCTGCATAATATGCACACAGGTTATTTTTTCCTTTTAAAACTGCTGCCTGACAGGCTCACCTGCTGCCCTGTGCTTCTTGGATTAGGATACAGGCAGCAACTGTCCCACACTGGCTTTCTTCCTGCTGCTTGTGATCTTACTGATCTATCTCTTATGCCACCCCCACTCATCTCCTTCTCAAACAGAAAAGCCCTCCTTGATTTAGTGCTTTCTGGTGCAGAGGTCACTTGGTGCCTTTCATCATCCTCACTGACAATGTGCAGCTGCACTGGGATGTGTGTCTGCATCTTTTACAGTTCTACTGGAGCTTTCTGGATGTGGGGAGAAACACACAGTGTTCAACTTAAGAAACATCTCCTCCCTCTCTAAAATTAATGTATATCTCCACCTCAATATTAATGGTGCCTTTCAGTCACTCACAGAGCAGAAAGCAGGATGCCTCCAGGAGGGGCAGACAGCTAGTCAATCCCATTAAAGCCCAATAAATAAATGATAGATTGCCTAGTAGAGCAATCTGTGCTATCAGATGTCCTTTCATAATAAGGAAGTGTAAAGCCTCGTTTCCTCCTGGGAGAGGTCCCCTGCAAGCAGCACTAACCTGCCTGGGGAGGTATTACCAGCTGCTGGGTGTCACTTTGATGGATTCTGGTGGAAGATCATCTCCTTACCTATACCTGCAGTCCACCATAATGTCTTTCAATGAGTGAGCTTCACAGTTTTTTCCAGGGCATTGATGAGACCTCTTGACACAAACCATTCAGGAAAGCAGCTGGGATGTGGCCACCACTTGTGCTCATGGTGACTATGCCGTGTGAACTGTGTGGAGCAGAAATCCTGTCCTCTTCTGTGAACTGTGTGGAGCAGAAATCCTGTCCTCTTCTGCATAATGTCATAGACTGAGAGAGCACAATCCATGACAAGAGAGGAAGATTAATTACTTTTTACTAGATATACCTTTTCTGTAAGTGCTTGGCTATAAGCACTCAGCAATTGATTCTTGAAGGGAAGAATGCCAGGGCTGCCTGCTGAACACTGCCTATTATTAACAAGTCATTTGCAAAAGAAGAACAAATGTGATTCTATATATAAAATAAAGCTGAACTACCTCAGCACACCTCATCTACTTGTGAATCTATTGGGAAGTTGAAAGCTGGAGAGGAAATTCATCTACATGCAGACATGTACTTGATGTTGTCAGTGCAAGTGGTCCATCTGGGTTTTTGAAGCTAACACCCCTCAGACAACCCTCTGTGATGAGCAGAGTCTGTTTGCTGTGCTTCTCTCCCTGTGTAACTTCTCTGGTGCCTTCCAATGTGGTTGAGCTCTCCTTGAAACTCTCTGCAGTAAATGCACAGCTAACTAACTAACTACTTCTCTCTATCCCTTCATTATCTATTTGCCTCTTGCCCAGCTGTGTTAGACTCGACAGGTTCAGCCTTCTGTCAAGTGTGATTACATTTGGCCAGTGGGTTCAGATGTTATCACAGGGGGATTGATAAGCATCACAATTGCACAAGTCTTAGCTCCAGGGGAAACAAGGATAAATATCCTTCAGAGAGAACAAAAAGGAGATAAATATCTTGACTTAAGAAACCTCCAAATATTCTTTGGCTAAAATGTGGGTTGAACAGAGCAGGGTTTTCCCAGGCAATGTCCTTTCTCTTAAACAAGTGGAAGAACATCCCTGCATTGAATGCACAGTTATCACAGACACACAATTACACTTACAGATGTTGTATGGACAGATGTTATATGATATCTGCTAACAATAACCTGCAAAGGAAAAGGGTCTGACAGTTATTCATAACATAGAGACTTTAAAAACCATGAATTTGGTGCCTCTAATGTCTGTTTTGGAGTGCCAAAGAACAGCAGCTATCTCACATAAAGCTGCCTCAGTTTCAAAGGGGCTAAACCTCTCCTGGTTTTCAACAGGCAAATCAGCTGCATGAAGGACTTTCATTTGTAGCTGCACATCCAAAAGTGAGCAACTATTTGTTTTTACCCAGGAGAAAGGATGGAAGATCTCAGATTCCTGCTAGTATAGGATGAAAGCTCTTTTTCCCCATGCAACCAATTCCTGCTTTGTGGCTTTATTGCCTCTTTCTGCAGTGATGCCCTTTAGAGCATATAATGTATTAAACCAAGTCTTTCTAAAGGAATAAGATATCACCTCGGATAGTCTTAAAGCTTCTAACTGGCACCTAAGCAACCCAGCATTATTTATAAATGAAAGCAAAGTAATTGATAGCAGCAATAGAGATTCAGTGTTCAGTTTCCCTGTTGGAAATTTTGGGCACTGCTGTACTCAGTACCACAGCTCATAGCAGACTGATGCTGGGTATTTAATGAACCAATACTTCTGTCAATATGAATTTTATTTTCATTCAGTATTTGCTGTTTAAATGGGTAGGATACTTGCAGTACCTCGTGATTTGGGGTCTTTTTGCTCCTATGGAGAATTCTGGCTCCAGTGAAGCTCTTCCTTGCTTATTTCCCAACTTCCAGACCAGCTTCTTACATGCCAGGTGCTTGACAGTTCTTCTCCTTTCATGATCTCTAATATGAATAGATGTATTTAGTATCTCTTTCATGTATTCCTTTCCTCTGTTCCAGCCTCCAAGTGATGACCTAATCATCTTCCTGGCAAGGAGGGCTGGCTGTCTCCTAGGACTTTAAAAAATAAAGGTGTTTACCTCAGTGACTTTGAGGCAACCCCTGTTGGCTGCGTGGACAGTTGACGTGAGGGTTTTTAGAAGGCAATGACTGCATATACAAAACATTTCCTAGGAGTGCATTTTACAACCTGTGCCATGCACTGCTTACACTGTGCCTCTGGACCATGATGCAAAATCATTGCTTCACCTAACATCTGTGAACTGGCAGCCAGCTCTATGTTTTCTATTTGCCCTGTCGAGGACAGGCAGAGCAATGTGATACCAAACTGACTCCCATTTTGTAGCTCACAGTACTTTCCCTGTTGGGCCTGACAAGTTATTTGAAGACTGCCACCCCATGAGGTCGTGCTGGTTCAGGTTCTTCATCCCCTGAGGCAGAGTTCGGATCACTAGCACCTTTAGGAACCACTCCTGTTCTGGGTCAATGTCAGAACCCAAAATGCCAGAGCCTCAGTCAAGAGTTGAACAGCACTGAAACAAGTTGAGCCATCAAAATCTCCAACACGATCTGTTAAACCCAAAGATGATAGGAAATAATCTGAGGCCCTGAGACAGGTCTGTTGCAATTATAAAGAAGCCATGCAAAAGATGAAAAGCAGATGGGGGAAGAGATGGAGCATGATCAGAAGCAGTGGTTAATAATCAGATAGGATACACTATTAAGAGCAATTGTTCTGCGATGCCAAGTGGAGGAGGAGAGATAATCCAATTTCAGAAGCCTTGCCAGAGCACCACAGCACTGTGCCTGCCATTTATTGAGGCAGCAAGAGAGCAGGACCAACCACACATCATCACTGTAGAAAAGAAGCATTGCTTCTCTCTTGTTCACTGTGCAATTAATTAAAAAGTTATCTCTTATTTGTAAAGTCACCATAAGGTTGGGGTCAGTTTATGTCTTGCTGAAAGCACAGTCACTATTTAAGGAGTTAAAATACCACAGCACTGATTATCTGACTGTTAAGATGTTCACACATTCCTTTCCATTTTGCTCCTCCTCAGGTTTTGGTTTTCTAAAGCATGCACTGGTACTTACTTTACCCTTCTAGAGGAAGCCAGGACATGCTGCATGCTCCATGAACAGCACATACACAGCAGACTATCTGTGTGTATGCTCCTAAGTGTCCTTCATCAAAATAAAAAGGACAGAATTTTCCACTAACTGCTACCATATATAAATATATGAGAAGGTAATATTAAGAATAAAGACTCTGCTTGGTAGGGAAATGTAGGGTGCTGTACAGCAGGGAAGTTTTAACACAAGAAAATTTCAGTTTATAAATCAGCAAGTGACTTCCAGTTTAAAAAAAAAAAAAGTCTTAGAAGTTAAAAAGTGGAACAAAGTGCTCTAGGAAGGAAATGCTTTGTGTTTATTTATGGTGCACTGTAGTTAAAAGAGCAAAACAAATGGGAGGTGTTTTATGTCCAAAGCAGAGCTGAACACCCACATGCATATGAATGTTTTTCTGATAATTAAAAGTCTCAGAAAGCTGGGTTAGATTAAGCTTTGTTGTCAACAGGTGGCCATAATCTTCTAGACTGATGAAGCCTTTTTTGTTCAACTATGTGAAATCCTCCAGATTTATGAGGATTCTGTAGTAATTAAAATCATTGAATGTGTTCAGAAAGAACAATTAGTTAATCAGAAATTGGAAATATTATATATTTTTTTATTTGACTGCTTTCAAAAGTTGCTTGCATTATAGCAGGAATCCAGGTCTTGGCTCTTGTCTTATTCCCATTGTTTATGTTGCTTTATTATAATTTTTTTCAAATTTAATATAATTTTTTTTTTCAATGAGGTGGAAGTGACCTTGTGTTTATCATGGATAAAAACCATGCACAAGGGCATAGCAGGAATCTGATTTATATACAATTTGAACTCTAGTTCAACCCATAGTAAAATGAGTGTGAAGCTAGAAGTTTCCTATAGAGGCTTGGCTGAACATGTGGAGACTGGGGAAGAGATGTAGTATGTTGCAGTAGGACAGTATATTTTATTGGTTAGAATGGAATACTTGCCTGGCATAGGACAGTTGTGGCCCATATGCCAGGAGCTCTTTGTGCATTTTTCATTAAATACTGGCAGGGTAAGAAACAAACTCAGTGCCTCCTTGCTGTCTGAGGCAGTAATGATGGTCCAACTTCACTGGCAAATGTAAGTAGCAGCAGGTGCACTCCTCCCAAAGTGCTGTTGGCTCAGTGAATGCAGGCTGTCCTCACACAGAGGCTCCCCACTCCCTCAGCAAGCACTGTTGCCATGAAACTATTAAATAAAATGTGGTACCACCGTATATTTAAAAGACATTTGGGCTGGGGAGTGGTGCTGAGCTGCTCAGGCTGGCAATGGCCTCAGAGCTATGCAGGGGTGGCAAACTGTGTCATCATGCACAGAGGTGCCTCCAGTATTACCTGGGAGCTGCTCAGGGGCACTTTGGGTCACAACTCTGACCATCAGCTAGCCTCAGTGTAATGTCTGGTCCAACCCTTAAGCTATTTCCTTTTGCCCTCAAAGACTACAGGACTTCATAATCGAGTATAAAGACTCAAGGCCAACATAAAATGGCTAAAGGAAAAGAAAGATTTTAGCAGTGTAAATTGGATTTTTTCAGACACCATCTCAGATGTAACCTGTGACAACTCCAGTGCTATTTCTTCTCTTTCTGATTACAGATGAACCAAAGTGGGACTGAGTTTCTGCCTGGGGATGTTTGTGCCTGCAACATGCTCCAAAGGCATCTGAGAGAAGCTCTTGTATTTCTGTAGCCCATTGTAGTTAGTCAAGGGCAGTGGAGGACCTGGATTAACAGTGTGCCCACCATTAATAGTGACTGCAAATGGCAGCCCTAGGACACTCAGCTGTCTGCTGCTAAAAAGATAAGATTTGAAGGCATTAATGTCACCAGATTGCAGAGAAAGTTAATACAGAATACAAAATGATGCCTATCAAAAAGAAATTTTCCAAAACCAGGTTTTTAAGCATTCCCTGTCCTATATGTTAATATTAAATAACTCTCATATTCATATTGCAGTTTATGAGCAACTTATTTGAATCCTGAATAACACCAATACTCTCCTTGTTGGGTTTTTTGTTTGTTTGGGGGTTTTTTTGTTTGTTTTTTTTGTTTTGTTTTGTTGTTGTTGTTGGTTTTGGGTTTTTTTTCCTGAACTGTGTGAAGTTCTGCTTCCTAAAAATTGTGACTTCAGGCTTAGTTTGTTTGACTTTGCTAACCTGAACTGTGCCAAAATCTGACATCATGTATAAAAGCTTCAGTACAGATGTAGGAGGGGCCAGACTCAAAATCTGAAGTTATCTGAAGTGTCCTGTCGGGGCACAGAGCCCTTGGGTCTGATGCCACTTCCTCTGTGTATGCCAGGCTGGCATCACACTTAGCAAGAATTTGGATGCAAAGGAAATGCAAGCTCAGGGCCCATAAATCAGACTCAGTTTAGGACATAAATGCTCCCGAGAGACTAAGGAGTGACACTGGAAATGTGCATCTTTAATCTCTGCCAAGAAAACCCTCCAGGGACAAACGCCAAGTGGATCAGTAAACTTTGTTATAACTAAAAGAGTTATGTTGAGAGAATAATGCCTTTGCTTGAAAGAACCTAAATCAAAATTAACAGCCAAATGAAGGTCATTTTTGAAAGTTTCATTAAAGAAGAAAGCAGTAAGTACCTGTAACACTTGAAATAAGCTGCTATATGCTAGTATCTGTGATCACATCTACTGACTCATTTGGACCTTGGGTAAGTATTATTTAAAATGAAAGCCATACATAGTGTGTGGAGAGACAGTTATTCAAATGTAAAAAGCAGCTATTTTTAACTAGGTCCTCCATCTCCTTTCTGTCTTACAGCCCAGAAGATACAAAGAACCACAAAACTCTGCCCTTCCCCAAAGCCAGAGCTCTCTTGTGAATGCTGATGTGTTTACTCCAGTCCTGATTTCAAGGTCTGCTGGTTTGTTTTTATGAGAATGAGCCCAGCACTAAACCAGATTCACAAATATTTCTTTATAACTACTAAATGCTTAACCTTTGTTACATGTTGTTCATAACCTTTGTTTGGGTGAGATTTTTTTTTTGTTTGCATATATGATCAAGAAATATCTATTCTCTGTATAAACATATATACTGATGAGCAAATGATAGTACATAGAGTATGTCAGATTGTTATTCAAATTAATAATCTTTAATATGTCGGATTGTTATTCAAATGAATCTTAAAAGGTTTTGCTAGGCAATCTGCAGAGGCACTGGGACAGGAGCAGGTATGTTTGTGCAGTCCCTGGGTTTGGGAGCCACTGGATCTCCCTCCAGAATGGTAGCACCCTGGTACTTCTACCTTGGTGGGCATAAGGTAAGGCTGAGGCTGTACAACACCAAGGGAGTATTCTGAGGGCATATCCTTCACTCCTTCCTTCTGGGACAATCCCATGGCATGACCATAGGAAAGCCTTGGAGGAAGATGACTGATGGGAAAGCCTAATCACACACAACAAAAAGAGAAACAACAAATAGATCAAGTGAATGGCTTATTTCTCATATAAAATCATGTCCTTTGGATTAATTTTGTTAACAAATGTAAGTGTAGAGCTTAGGATCAATTCACAAGAGTCAAAGTAAATGCAAAGTTTTATAATTAGCTGAAAAAAAAATTACTACTGGCTCTGAGTCCCACTAAGGATTTATGATATGGTTCATGTTTTTATGAATCCAACATCTGCCTGTCCTCACAGGTAAAACACAGTAAGATGCAGTGCTTCAGACATGCTGTTGACATGCATTTTCATGGCATTTGTGGCTTATTTACAATAACTGGATAATCTCAAGGCTGGGAGACCCCAAAGGGAAGAATCTTTGAATATTCAATGGTGAATTCTTGTTGGAAGTACCCAGATTCTTTTTGTCAAAATTTGTTGTGTCATTTGCACAACAGATTCACTGGAAAAAAAAATGTTTGAAGATAATTTATGAAAAAAAAAAAAAAAGGTTTCTTACAGCTTAATTTATTAACATAAAACAAAAAAGGTCAGTTTGCAGATAACTGATTATAGTCTTGTAGATCCTCAGGAAAAAGGGCCAGAAATCCATAATCATCTATTGCTGTTGCATTTGTGCTGGAACCAAGGAAGGGCTTTGGCTTTGGGGAGAACCCTGAAGAATGATGTCTTGATCAAAATCTGAGAAGGAAATCAAAACTTTAAGGGCCCCTGGAGGCAAACCCATAACAGCTACTGACATCAGATCAACAGTCATGTGAGTGGAAAAAGCTAATGTCCTATCAGATGTCATTCTCAGTCTGTGAGGAAAAAGGGTGGCCTCAGTTACCAAAGTATCTCTTAACTATGAACAGTCAGCTCATCTCCAAATATAATCTATTTTTTCCTTTAGAAGTTGATAGAATCAAGAATGATGCTGGGCTCCATTCATATATTTACCTCTGCAGGTGTTTCAGGGCACTCAGCCCACACAAGCTGATTTCTTTCACTTCTCACTGTTTTTTCCCCATCCATATTTCAGTGGCCATTTTTTTTTTTTTACTGGTATTGTAAATATCATGAGAGGGAGAATAGTTTCCTGCTCTCATTCTAGTTCTCTATCCTGCTTTCATCTGTGCATAGAAAAAGAAAATGTCTCTTGTTTGCCTATCCAGTGCTGTAGCTTGTTTGCTGAGGAGGAACACAGCAGCTAATTAAAAGGTGACTGTCAGAAGTGGCTGCACTTAGAGATTCTGAAACTTCTCTTGAGTGACTGCTTTTGGTCACCTTTAGCCCTGTCTCCCTGGACTGTCACCCTTCAGCTCCCCTGTACTGCTGCCAACAGCAGCAGGGTTTTCTTCCAGGGTAGCAGGCACTTATGCATGAAGGAGAGAAAGCAAGACAGAGGGACTTCGATTTTGTCCTACTCCTTCAGGAGCACCCTCTTCACCTCTGGGAAGGAAAAAACTTTTAAATCTCTACAGGTGTTTTTCTTCTAGGCATTTTTTCCTCTGTGAAATGTTTTGAATTACAGTGCCTCTGTGTCTTTTGTCCTCTACTTGGATGTCTAAACCTCCGTGGCAGGCAGCCATAGTCCATCTCCTGGATGGTTAAACCTCCCCGGCAGCAAGTCATGGTCCACCAGCTACTTTTATCTCTTTTTTCTCTTACTGATAATTTAGTATTTTACTAAACAAAGTGTGTCTGGAAGGCTCTAAACTGCTGCTGAAAGTGTCTTGGCCCTGAGGGTAGAGAATGCATTTTAAAACCTGTCACCTTTTTTAAATTTCAACTCTACATCTGCTCTTTATCTCCACAAGCAGCCCACATCACCATATGCACCATTAATTCTGTTTTGGTTTGTTTGTTTGTTTCTTTTTTTTTCAGATCAGGCAGAAGAAATAAACCTGGCTGAGGCTGTAGCCCTTCCTTTATGCTGCCATATTGAACTAAACTAGGAATTTGGAAATTTGGTGACGTTTTAACTTTTAATTGAAGAATTTCTTCCCTACAGAGTTATCAACAAGGAATGGAGCATCATCCTCCATTTTAAAATTACAGGCTGAGTTCCTTAGCTGTGTAAAGGTAACTCCTTGCAGGGCTGAAAGCAGCTGAGCTAAAGCAGTGGCTATTGTAAGTCACTGTGCTAGCTCGTGAGACTGTTGGAAAGCCAGACACCCAGAAGTCACTCACTGGTTGTGTATCCTGCACTGTTCTCAGCTAAATGTGATTCACCCCTTCACTGAGTTATTTTGCTGAGTAGCCAGGAATCCTCATCTCTCCAACACCACACAACATCCTGCAGGAGGACCCAGCCTCTAAGTGTTTTACAGCCTTCTTTCTGTTACACCTTCACATCTTCATTAAATCCTAAACACAGTCTTTTGAGAACGGGCAAGCTACTTCTCTCCTGTGCAAAATGAATGTGGCAATTGTGATCTTTTCAATGAATGAGAGTACTGCAAAAATGCTGAGATACTTGACTGCAGTAAGACCTCGGCACCTCATGCCTCTCTGAATACCCATGTGGTTCCTAAGGACCCTTGGGGAGGGAGAAAGAGACTCACTCTGCATCACTGGGATACCTCTCTATGGCTGCTGCATTTCCTTCTAGAGTGACCCACTCACCTCTGCTCTCTTCTTCCCAGTTGAGCCACAATACCACATTCCCCCACCTTCACTGATGTCCTTGCCGAGATATGTTTGATACAGTGGAAACTGCTGTGCACATCAGAATATTACTCCAGTTTCCTATTTCATTGTCCAGAGTTTCTGAAGAGTACTGTGAGTTATTTAAATTTATGGAGTAAATCAGTAAAACAATTAAGAGATCATCATGACAAATGTTGCAGTGGATTACAACTTGAGTGGGTTCTCAGTGTGGAGCTTGGCTCTGAACTCTCCTCATTTTCCATTAAACTGTAAAACAGCCTGTCAAGGGAAAGGAGAACCTCGTAACAGAGACTTTAAAACTGAACTGAGTAAAGCTGTTCAGAATATACAGCTTTGGAAACAACCTTTTATGGGAAGAGAGTGGTGCAAGGAGCTCTTTTCCCTCACTAAGACAGTGTTATACATTGTCCTTTAGCAGTGTCTCCTACAGCAGGCAAGAAGGGCACCTGACTAAATTAGGCACTAACTGATACGAGGAAAGGTAGAGAATGCCTCACTTACTTCTGGGCTTTAAAAAAAAAAAAGTTATAATTTGAATAGATAGTATCATTCACTATGCTGTTAAAGGAATCTTTGAAGATGACTTGAGCTGGGCAAAAAATTTAATCAAACTTCATGTTTGCTACTTGGAAATGTTATTGAAATAATGCCTATTATAGAAATATCATTACCACATCAGTATTTCAGATTTATTTCTTCTTTTGGTGCATATTTTTCAGATTTAAGCTGCAATTTCGAGAGGAGTTTCCTTGTGCATTCCAAAAATTCATGATCTGTTCCTGTTTGAAATGATATAAATACCTCTGTATATACATTTTTACCTATGTACAAGATACTGTAATGGTTCACAACACAAACTAAGGATTTTTTTTTGTTCTGTCACACTTCTGATGTGTTATTGTTGTTGCATTTCAAACATACCTTTATTAATCATCTTGCTGAAATATACACCATTTTATATAAACTTAGGCTTTATCACTAAAATAATATTAAAACACAGGTACTTCTATGAAAACATTTTTTAGAATTACTTTAGTTTTCAGATTATTTTTTCCAATTAAAAGGCTTTCTGTTGTACAATCTGACTGTAACACTGGGTAACTACTAATAGGAATTTCCTGACAAGGGTCAAGTATGTTATTTCTGTACCTCTCAGTAGCTGACCTACAACTACCCAAAGAAAGTCACTTTTATCTATCAAAGGAAGAATTCAATGGCCAGAAATTTTATTTCTGTATTGAGTTAATTCCTCAGAGGGCACCTGAAAGAGAAGATATTCTTGTGAGGGTGACAGAGCTCTGGAACGGGATGCCCAGGGAGGTTGTGGAGTCTCCATCTCTGGAGACATTCAAGACTCACCTGGATCTGTTCCTGGGTGACTTGGTCTAGGTGATCCTGCTCTGGCAGGGGGGTTGGACTAGATGATCTTCTAGGTCCCTTCCAACCCCTAACATTCTATGATTCTATTATTCTATGAATATGATACATTTTACATCTTTGCATTTTGTTATGCCTGTCTCCAAACTAGTGCAAAAGACCTTTATCTCTCTCTTTTGCTTACCCTTTGTATTTTGTCTTCCTTTCTTAAATCCTTTGAATAAGACAAATTCTTGTTTTAAAAGGCACTTGACAGTCTTCAGCAAAGTTGAGTCAGTTTCTCACAATACTGTGCCTTGATATGGTTACAAGATGTANTAAATGTGATTCACCCCTTCACTGAGTTATTTTGCTGAGTAGCCAGGAATCCTCATCTCTCCAACACCACACAACATCCTGCAGGAGGACCCAGCCTCTAAGTGTTTTACAGCCTTCTTTCTGTTACACCTTCACATCTTCATTAAATCCTAAACACAGTCTTTTGAGAACGGGCAAGCTACTTCTCTCCTGTGCAAAATGAATGTGGCAATTGTGATCTTTTCAATGAATGAGAGTACTGCAAAAATGCTGAGATACTTGACTGCAGTAAGACCTCGGCACCTCATGCCTCTCTGAATACCCATGTGGTTCCTAAGGACCCTTGGGGAGGGAGAAAGAGACTCACTCTGCATCACTGGGATACCTCTCTATGGCTGCTGCATTTCCTTCTAGAGTGACCCACTCACCTCTGCTCTCTTCTTCCCAGTTGAGCCACAATACCACATTCCCCCACCTTCACTGATGTCCTTGCCGAGATATGTTTGATACAGTGGAAACTGCTGTGCACATCAGAATATTACTCCAGTTTCCTATTTCATTGTCCAGAGTTTCTGAAGAGTACTGTGAGTTATTTAAATTTATGGAGTAAATCAGTAAAACAATTAAGAGATCATCATGACAAATGTTGCAGTGGATTACAACTTGAGTGGGTTCTCAGTGTGGAGCTTGGCTCTGAACTCTCCTCATTTTCCATTAAACTGTAAAACAGCCTGTCAAGGGAAAGGAGAACCTCGTAACAGAGACTTTAAAACTGAACTGAGTAAAGCTGTTCAGAATATACAGCTTTGGAAACAACCTTTTATGGGAAGAGAGTGGTGCAAGGAGCTCTTTTCCCTCACTAAGACAGTGTTATACATTGTCCTTTAGCAGTGTCTCCTACAGCAGGCAAGAAGGGCACCTGACTAAATTAGGCACTAACTGATACGAGGAAAGGTAGAGAATGCCTCACTTACTTCTGGGCTTTAAAAAAAAAAAAGTTATAATTTGAATAGATAGTATCATTCACTATGCTGTTAAAGGAATCTTTGAAGATGACTTGAGCTGGGCAAAAAATTTAATCAAACTTCATGTTTGCTACTTGGAAATGTTATTGAAATAATGCCTATTATAGAAATATCATTACCACATCAGTATTTCAGATTTATTTCTTCTTTTGGTGCATATTTTTCAGATTTAAGCTGCAATTTCGAGAGGAGTTTCCTTGTGCATTCCAAAAATTCATGATCTGTTCCTGTTTGAAATGATATAAATACCTCTGTATATACATTTTTACCTATGTACAAGATACTGTAATGGTTCACAACACAAACTAAGGAGTTTTTTTTTGTTCTGTCACACTTCTGATGTGTTATTGTTGTTGCATTTCAAACATACCTTTATTAATCATCTTGCTGAAATATACACCATTTTATATAAACTTAGGCTTTATCACTAAAATAATATTAAAACACAGGTACTTCTATGAAAACATTTTTTAGAATTACTTTAGTTTTCAGATTATTTTTTCCAATTAAAAGGCTTTCTGTTGTACAATCTGACTGTAACACTGGGTAACTACTAATAGGAATTTCCTGACAAGGGTCAAGTATGTTATTTCTGTACCTCTCAGTAGCTGACCTACAACTACCCAAAGAAAGTCACTTTTATCTATCAAAGGAAGAATTCAATGGCCAGAAATTTTATTTCTGTATTGAGTTAATTCCTCAGAGGGCACCTGAAAGAGAAGATATTCTTGTGAGGGTGACAGAGCTCTGGAACGGGATGCCCAGGGAGGTTGTGGAGTCTCCATCTCTGGAGACATTCAAGACTCACCTGGATCTGTTCCTGGGTGACTTGGTCTAGGTGATCCTGCTCTGGCAGGGGGGTTGGACTAGATGATCTTCTAGGTCCCTTCCAACCCCTAACATTCTATGATTCTATTATTCTATGAATATGATACATTTTACATCTTTGCATTTTGTTATGCCTGTCTCCAAACTAGTGCAAAAGACCTTTATCTCTCTCTTTTGCTTACCCTTTGTATTTTGTCTTCCTTTCTTAAATCCTTTGAATAAGACAAATTCTTGTTTTAAAAGGCACTTGACAGTCTTCAGCAAAGTTGAGTCAGTTTCTCACAATACTGTGCCTTGATATGGTTACAAGATGTACCACAAGAATAGTCTCCACTACATCATCCATATGACTTCTCATTATCCAACTTTATTAAGAGATAAGTAACATAATGACTTCTTGTATCAGAAGCAATTGTTGGGTTTTTTTTGTAAGGGCAATGTACCTTTCCTCAGGTACATTATCCTATGACTCTAACTATACCTGACATTTAACTTGACTTTTATCTTGCTCTTTTCAGTTTGCTTCTTGCTCCCACTGGGATATCCTGCTTCTTCACAGCACAGAGATATCCATGGAGCTCCTTGTCACAACATGTTGAGAATGGCAAAAGTTCATAGAGTTCAAAAAGTGACTGCACAGATTAATGGGTGGAAAGTCTACCAAAGGCAATTAAAAACTTTGAACCTGCTTTTGACAAACATGTATCTGTGTCATTCATTTCTCTCCGATGCCTCTGAACAACATTATGAATAGTTAGACTTTCTCAAGCTCCTTAAGCTTGCAGAGTCTTTTAAAGCTTCTGCTAATAGAACCACACCTTGGAAACTGGTTGGTGCCAGGAAGCAGAATATTTGAAGTCAATTGCCCAGCAATTTTCTTTAAATAGACTCTCACAATTTTAGTCAAACAGTGGCCATTAATCTCGTGTCTGCTTCTCTTGTTCATTTCTCTTCCTGCCTGATTTCCTTATACTGCCCAGGCAGTATTCCTAGAGGGATTGTACCAGTAACCATGCCAATAAGTACTGTTTATAAATTATGAACAAAGGAAATCTGCCTACCTCATTGACATGACCTTGTGTGACTGGGTAAGCTGGCTTATTAAGAATCCCAAGTTTAACCTCAGTGGTGACTGGTTTATTTTTCTGTTAGATGTTCAAATAATGGGAGGATGAAAGAGGCATCAACGTTTTTGAAGAAATACAAAAGCAGTGTGAAGAGTATGGTGAAGAGTTAAGAGTGCAGGGGTGATTTAAACTGCTTCACACTGGCAGTCTCTGACTGGATCTCTGAGCCTGGGAAACAAAGTCCTGCTGACAGCAGGAGTCATGGAGAAGGGCTGGGAGAAGTGCATATTTTTGCTTTGAACTTTACTAAAAACAATCTTCCCCCAAAGAGAACACCACCACCACCAAAAGCCCACAATAGATTTCCAAAAAGGAGAACTGATAAAATAACTCTTGGAAGCCAATATAACAGAACTTGGTACCAGAGAAGTCTCACCTACAGAGAAACAGTGCAAATGACAGTACTATGGAAGGGATGAAAAAGTAGCTGGAGAGTCACACCTATCAATGGTCTTGGAAGACATAAAGTGCTAAGGTGCTTTCCTAGTCTGGTAATTGTCACTGGTGCCCTTGGGATATAAATATATTAAATTTAGAGAGGACATAAAGCTGGAAGAAACTGTTGACTATCCTGGAGGAAGTATGCTGGTAGACAGACTTAGAAAACTTTCAGAATTATTTTGAATATTGTCCAGGTATTGAGCATCATCCTTTAAGAAAAATGTGGCCCACACAGAGTGTGATGACAGAGTAGAGGGAAGCAATGGGAATGTTCACTGGCCTGTGTGCAAAGACAAGACTGGTCTTGTTTAAAATAAGGAAGACTTCAGGGGTACACAGGATACAAATTTCACATGTCACCAACCTCAACTCCAAAGCATTCACCACCATAATGATGATCTGTCTGGCAAAAGACAAAAACATTCAAAACCATAGTGTGCAAAGGAAAGGAGCAGGAGAGATCAGGTGATGATGGAGACCTTCAGGCCCAGTGCTGACAGAGTACATCTTCGAAGAGAGTGCAAAGACTAACCTGACAAACAGGCCATGGTCATGAAACGCACACATCAGAAGAACTCTTAACAGCTTTGACAACCTACCCTTGGATTGTGGGGACTTCTGGGCACAAATCTAGCAAATAATTTAATTTTGACATAGAAGCAAGGTATATGAGCCAGGCATCTGAGAAACAAAGACCTAAAAATGTTAATTAAGAAAATTCAGGTCCAAGTTACACATCAAAATGGTGGAAAAAAAATCCTTTTGGCTACAGAGACAACCGGTAACATAAATATAAAATTAAGTGCTACCACACTTGCAATGCATTGAACTAATTTAACAAGTGTTAAATAATTCATCCTAGAACACATCTGTTTAGCAGTCTGTGCATGTGTATTGTACAGGCACTGTTGGTGATATGCAGATCCCTCCTCAATTTCACCGAACTGAGAAGACTGCAAAGCTACAACAAAAGCTCTCATGGTGAGTTTTTAAGTGTGTGAGCTCCACCTCAGTGTCTTCCACATGCAAATGTTTGAGTTCTTAGGTCCAGGAAGAATCACTGATCATTTTCCAATACTTCATATTGTTTGCCCTCTGATATCCAGGACTAGATGTAGGACCAGATCTATTTTTGACTCTCCTGAAATGTGCAGTGAAACCCAAGTAATTCATCAAAGGCTATTTTCTATAATTAATATTAACAAGGATTTATAATATCATTTTTGTTTACTGAAAAGAATTCCAAAGCAGTTTCTTTTTGGGCTGTTATGTCTGTTCAGTTGCTGAAGGTGGAAGAAGTTTACAGACACCCAAGAATATGTGCTGCATATGGTATTTGTTTTCCAAACTGTCTGAGGAGTTGAGTCTGGGAGTCTCCCCCAGACCTCCCTGTTATTTAGTGGTGATGGAAATCTCTGCCCATTGCTCTGCCTGAACCTGAGGGTCTATACCAGATTTAGGAGGCTTTTTATTACTCTTATCCATGGTCACTATTAGACAAATGTTTTATTTGTAACATCACCTTTTCTGTCTTCTCAAACAATTACTTTATTAACTTCTATTAACAATTAGCAATTAATAGATAATACAAATACTACCTTTATCCTTATTTTTAACTTTTCTCCAATCTGTCCGGGTTAGAGGACACAAAGAAGAAAAAGTGGTTTTGTGACTGGCCTTTACTCCTGGATTTCTTGGCTTCATAGAGTAGGAGTGGTACCTGGGAAAGTTGTCTCTTTTCATCTAATAATTTTCTGAGGAAATTTATTTATTCCTCATTTATAAAATAAATAAATACATGTATTCCTCATCCAAAGACTGAGGAAGTTAAACATATATATACATACACATTTTGAGGTTTAAGCATAATTAAAACAAGAATGTTAGATACAGTTGCATTTGTTGCAAGTGGGAGAACACATCTTAGTGTAAGCAAATCGCTTGGCAGCCTGTGAGATACATTGGCCACAAAAACAAATGTTCTTATGTTCTTTGCTACGGGGAAGTCCTGCAAAAGCACCAGCAGGCACCAAAATAAGCACAGCAGCTGGTGGCCGTTTTTTCTCAGTCGTTCCCAGACTCTTCCAGGCAGAAGTGACACGTCCCTGCAGTCGGTAGCACTAGAAGCAGCAGCCAGCAGTTCCTGGGTAGCAGTAGGACAAAGTGACAGGATCTGCTGTGGAAATGAAAACTGAGACAGGAGGGAGTCAATGAGCTTGAGAAATTGATAGACACTGTGGAAGTAAAAGAATAGCCCTACAGCATCTCTTGACTTTTGACGTTGCCTAAGCCTACCTCAACCCATGTTTGCAAGGTCTGCATTTCTGTTTTTAATTTTATTAATATTTATGGTTGCTGTGGTATTTTATTTCAGATTGATACTGATTAAAAAAAATAATTAAAAAGGGAAGAGGAAAGCTGGAAGTAAAGCTTGATAATTTGTCATCCACCAGATGACACACTATTTGTCTGCCGTAGACCAAGAACAAAACAAGAAGCAAAGCCAAGCCTTTGGCCACAGGTAGAACATATAATGAATTAAGTTATTGACTGCCATGCAAATGAAGACTTAGTTCTTTCCTTGCCCTCTCCACATAATCAAATGTCAGCCTGGAAATGTGATACTTGTGGTGGCCATGGGTAGCTGGGAGGAGAATGGTGCCAAACCAGGAAAGCTGTGTCTTGTAAAGGAGAAATCAGAAGGCAGTGAGGAAATGGACCCGTACCCAGAGCTGACCTGGGGGACTTCGTGCCACATCTTAGTTTTGGGTCAGAGTGGGTGAATTTTCACCTGAGGAAGGTGAGGTGTGTGGTGGCTGAGGGGTCCTGGGTCGAGACACCCAGAACGCCCACCCTGCCCACAGGGTCACAAAGGAGCTCCCTAAGGGACTGTGGGCGGCCAAAGGCTTCGGGGCAGAGGCAGAGTGTCCGGCGGGCCCTCGCTGTGCCCGGCAGCGCTGGGGGTGCAGCCAGGGGTGCCCCGTTCCCCCGAAGGGCTGCGGAGACCGCGGCCGGGGGCGGGGAGCGGCCGGTCCAGCGTTAGGAAAGGACCGGAGCCACCAGCGAGCCTCTCGCCCCGCCCCCGCCCCCCGCCGCTCTCCCCCGCGGGGCGGGCCCGCCGGGCCGTCCGCACCCCGCGGCCAGCGCTGGCCGCAGCTTGGCGAGGCGCGGAGCGGAGACGCCCGCGGAGGAGGATGATGGTGCAGCCGCCCGCGCCCGCGGCGTCGGCTCCTCTGGCCGTGCTGGACCCCACAGGTGAGCCCCAGTCTCTGCCCCGCCGCAACTTTCCTGCCCCGCCGAGTGCTTGAGACCCGGGGACGCGGCTGCCGAGCGCTGGACGGCCGGGCGAGGCTGGCGGGCAGCTGGGGGCTTCCACCGGTGGGGCGCGGCTGCCTCTGCCCCGGCGCTGTAGGTAACGGGCTGGAAGTGTGTGGGGGTGTCTCTGCCTGGGCTGTGTCCCGCGGAGTGGGGGCACCGGGGGATCAGCGTGAGAGTGCCGGGGTGGGTCACGCTGTCTCGCTCCTTGCGGTGTTTAAAATAATGTCAGCTCTTCTTCGGAGCTTTCCTGAAACGCCCCGCTGCTGGTTTCGCGGGAGAGCGAACAGCTTTCCCCGGGACGGTAATGGACAAGCACTCTAAGAGCTCTGCCTACCTGCCTCCTTGAGTGTCATGCTGCCCGTGCTGACTGCCTGCCTCCTGACACATAAAAACCTATGCGAAAACAAGGACAAATAGGTTTTTTTTGTTTGTTATTATGCTGGTATTTTTGTTATTGTTTTGGTTTCTTTGTGTGTGTTTGAGGTTTTTTGTTTGTTTGTTTTTGTTTAAATTCATTAGAGTCGAGGAAAAAAAACCCCAGAACTTGCTGCTAGGAATTGTTCTGTGTGGTGTTTGAATGGATAAACAGAGGCTTTGCCATGTGCCGAAGGTTCATAACAGCCAGCTAAAAAAAATTTATTAGATCTTATTTTTTATCGTAAACTTGGATGAAAAATGATGTTGATGTTGAAGAGGTAGCAGTGGAGGATGTGCTTTAACTTCAAAACGTTTTCAGGTAATCAGCGGAAAAAGCAGAATCTGTATGTTAGCTTTAAACTAGTGATTAGCAGCTTATTGAATTATTTATTAGTGAAACAACTGCTGCCAAAGCAACGAAGTCATAGTGATACTCCATGATATCACTTACTACAGCTATACTACATAGTATAGCAGGTTTTGTGGGTTTGGGATTTTTTTTTGTGGTTTGGTTTTTCTTTTGGCAATAGAATTGCAAAAGAGCACAGTAATGTTTCCTATGGTCTTGAATATATAACACACTTACAGATTCTTCCTCAGTAAATTCATAATAAAGATTTAAAGAAAAATAGAAACCAGCTGCTGTCTTGTGGCTTGAAACGAATGCTGTTGCATCTGGTTTAATTAGTTCAGCACTCTGGACAAGTCAAGCATTTAATCAGAAAAGGGAAAGTCATCACCAGTAGCAGGTGCTAATATCTGTTTTAAGCATCTCCGTTCATCACATTTAATTTTGCTAGGAGATGTAGGATTAATTCAATTTCACTGGCATAAACCATTTTTACAAACACACAATGAAAACTGTAGCCAAGAGAGAAGTGGTGATAAAGTGAGCAATGCAGGAATTAAAAAGGATTGATTTAGCTCCAAAGGTCTTTCCCTAAATATTTTCTTGATGACAGAAAAGCAGTGGATACCTTTGAAACTGTGCTCTTCTGCTTATGGTGAATTTCTTCTTAAATTATCTTATTTTATATGGTTAATGCCACTCTCAGAAATGTGTCACTATTTTTATTTATTAGGTATTAAAAATGAACTGGGTTTTTTTCTGGTGCAAAACTTCCCTCCCCAACCTTTTTCTCATATAAGGATGGTAATATACACTGGGTTTGAGTGTTATTTGAAATAAATGTTTCCATTTAGATCACCTTAACTACATCAAAGAGGAAGGTACAAAATCTTATGGTGTTAATATTCAGCAAATATGGTTCTGATCTCAGCAAATTGCTACATCCTGCAGCAATTATTTCCTTGCCAAAAACCATTCTACACTTTTTTTGACAGACTTTATGATGTCTGAAGATGGATTTTACAAGGATTGGTGAAGTTAGTATTTAGCCTTGGTCTAAACGTAGACTGGTCTTTGAAGTAAATTGCAAATTGTATGCAAATTTTCCAGGGTTGAGAGATGCTGTTTCACTCTATATTTCTTTCCTGTAACCATTGGACTCATTCCATACCATGGGCAAGTTTCATCATTAATTTGTTTGTTCTCTTAAACTCACCCTTTTCTTCATTCAGATCCAGACCCT
>VYZU01005920.1:63683-85274 GCA_013401355.1 Ceyx cyanopectus
CCCGGGGACGCGGCTGCCGAGCGCTGGACGGCCGGGCGAGGCTGGCGGGCAGCTGGGGGCTTCCACCGGTGGGGCGCGGCTGCCTCTGCCCCGGCGCTGTAGGTAACGGGCTGGAAGTGTGTGGGGGTGTCTCTGCCTGGGCTGTGTCCCGCGGAGTGGGGGCACCGGGGGATCAGCGTGAGAGTGCCGGGGTGGGTCACGCTGTCTCGCTCCTTGCGGTGTTTAAAATAATGTCAGCTCTTCTTCGGAGCTTTCCTGAAACGCCCCGCTGCTGGTTTCGCGGGAGAGCGAACAGCTTTCCCCGGGACGGTAATGGACAAGCACTCTAAGAGCTCTGCCTACCTGCCTCCTTGAGTGTCATGCTGCCCGTGCTGACTGCCTGCCTCCTGACACATAAAAACCTATGCGAAAACAAGGACAAATAGGTTTTTTTTGTTTGTTATTATGCTGGTATTTTTGTTATTGTTTTGGTTTCTTTGTGTGTGTTTGAGGTTTTTTGTTTGTTTGTTTTTGTTTAAATTCATTAGAGTCGAGGAAAAAAAACCCCAGAACTTGCTGCTAGGAATTGCTCTGTGTGGTGTTTGAATGGATAAACAGAGGCTTTGCCATGTGCCGAAGGTTCATAACAGCCAGCTAAAAAAATTTATTAGATCTTATTTTTTATCGTAAACTTGGATGAAAAATGATGTTGATGTTGAAGAGGTAGCAGTGGAGGATGTGCTTTAACTTCAAAACGTTTTCAGGTAATCAGCGGAAAAAGCAGAATCTGTATGTTAGCTTTAAACTAGTGATTAGCAGCTTATTGAATTATTTATTAGTGAAACAACTGCTGCCAAAGCAACGAAGTCATAGTGATACTCCATGATATCACTTACTACAGCTATACTACATAGTATAGCAGGTTTTGTGGGTTTGGGATTTTTTTTTGTGGTTTGGTTTTTCTTTTGGCAATAGAATTGCAAAAGAGCACAGTAATGTTTCCTATGGTCTTGAATATATAACACACTTACAGATTCTTCCTCAGTAAATTCATAATAAAGATTTAAAGAAAAATAGAAACCAGCTGCTGTCTTGTGGCTTGAAACGAATGCTGTTGCATCTGGTTTAATTAGTTCAGCACTCTGGACAAGTCAAGCATTTAATCAGAAAAGGGAAAGTCATCACCAGTAGCAGGTGCTAATATCTGTTTTAAGCATCTCCGTTCATCACATTTAATTTTGCTAGGAGATGTAGGATTAATTCAATTTCACTGGCATAAACCATTTTTACAAACACACAATGAAAACTGTAGCCAAGAGAGAAGTGGTGATAAAGTGAGCAATGCAGGAATTAAAAAGGATTGATTTAGCTCCAAAGGTCTTTCCCTAAATATTTTCTTGATGACAGAAAAGCAGTGGATACCTTTGAAACTGTGCTCTTCTGCTTATGGTGAATTTCTTCTTAAATTATCTTATTTTATATGGTTAATGCCACTCTCAGAAATGTGTCACTATTTTTATTTATTAGGTATTAAAAATGAACTGGGTTTTTTTCTGGTGCAAAACTTCCCTCCCCAACCTTTTTCTCATATAAGGATGGTAATATACACTGGGTTTGAGTGTTATTTGAAATAAATGTTTCCATTTAGATCACCTTAACTACATCAAAGAGGAAGGTACAAAATCTTATGGTGTTAATATTCAGCAAATATGGTTCTGATCTCAGCAAATTGCTACATCCTGCAGCAATTATTTCCTTGCCAAAAACCATTCTACACTTTTTTTGACAGACTTTATGATGTCTGAAGATGGATTTTACAAGGATTGGTGAAGTTAGTATTTAGCCTTGGTCTAAACGTAGACTGGTCTTTGAAGTAAATTGCAAATTGTATGCAAATTTTCCAGGGTTGAGAGATGCTGTTTCACTCTATATTTCTTTCCTGTAACCATTGGACTCATTCCATACCATGGGCAAGTTTCATCATTAATTTGTTTGTTCTCTTAAACTCACCCTTTTCTTCATTCAGATCCAGACCCTACCATTCCTCATTAGATCTGACACTTCACATCCTACCAGCAATGTGATCTATACCCTCCTCACAAAACCATTTATTTTTTGTTATCGTCCTACAGATTGAATTTATCCCCTAGTCATTGTGAACAAAGCATTGTAAATATAATTTAGTTTTCTTCAATTGATGAACAGACAAAAGATTTTGCTGAGTCCAGCAAAGCTTGATCTTCAACAGGTACTTTTTCTTTTTACTCTTTGGAGGATGGTCTCAATTTCCCTCCTCATGGGCCTTTCTGTTTTTGAAGGAGGCAGCAGTCTGGTGTCTCTCCTTCTTGTCCTGATGGGTTCTCTTTCCTTCCATGGGGGTAGCAGGGATGAGTGGCTCAAGCAAGTGCTTTGCCTGGCAGACATTTAGCAAGCAAAACAGAGAGTGTTTCTGGGACTGTTCCTTTTCATGCACAGTGTAAATCTATGCCAGGCAGAGCAGAAGCCAGTGATGTGGAAGCAGCATTACCTCTCCAATTTGTCTCCCAGTTGTTACTGTAGTGCCCATTGCTGCAGTATCAAAACCCAGTTAATACTTCCCTAGCCAAAACTGCTGAAGAATATTGCCAAAAGGAAGTAATAACACGTTCATGCCTTCTGCTGACCCCAGCTGGCTTCAAGCTAATGCTGAAGATATGACAAGAAGATTTCTTTCTACATGCTTGATTTTTGGGATGCTAGAGATAAGAAACTATAACTAAATTGGAGTAAGGTCCAGACTAAGAGTTTTTACTGTTCATACTGAATAATTTCTAAAGAAGGCAAAGGAGATAAATGATAAAACAAAAACAATAGGAAGGGGGAGTGCAGGTTGATTCATTTGGGTGGCGTTTGTTAGTTAAGGTCACGTATCAATTGCTGGTTTTAAATAAGTCACATTGAGAGAGTTGGGGTTGTTCAGTCTGGAGAAGAGAAGGCTCTAGGGAGACCTTATTTTGACCTTCCAGTATCTTAAGGGGGCTACAAGAAAGCTGGGGAGGGACTTCTTAGGGTGTTGGGCAGTGATAGGACTAGAGAGAATGGATTAAAACTAGAGATGGGTTGATTCAGATTACTCATTAGGAAGAATTTCTTCCCCATGAGGGTGGTGAGACATTGGAACAGGTTGCCCAGACAGGTGGTGGAAGGGGATCTGAGCAATCTGACCTAGTGGGAGGTATCCCTGTCCTTGACAAGGGGGTTGGAACTAGATGATCTTTAATGTGCCTTCCAACCCTAACAATTCTATGATTCTATGATTCTATACAGAAGTCTGTGCTGTGGGCTGGGGATCTGATGTTAGTAACCTATGGTTGCAGCTCAGATATGCCACCACCATCACAAGGTTAAGTGGGTTGAAGCAGGCTGAAAGGAGTCAATGAGCCTGACATTTTTCACTGTTGGGTGTCTGAATCCAAATCCCAGTGAGGCTATATTTCACTGAGCAGCTACTGTTTAAAAAGTTAGTTTCATATATCACTATCTGATCAGCTATATTACAACTTTGCTTCACAGATAGATTGGTTTACTTACCCTAGTAAATATGAAGAGCATATTAATTTTCATGATACATGTAGAGCTTCTGCTAATCTTGTTGAAAATACAAGTTCTTCTGTTCTGTCCAGGTAGAGTCAAGTTGGCACTTCACATAGGTAAGCATTTAAGTCCTGCAAGATCTGACTTACGGATGTGAGCAACACTTAATTATAAACATTACTGAAGACAAGGTGTAATTATCATTGTCACTGCCTTTCAGTTCAGCTTAATAAAAACTCATCTCATGCATGTACCCAATGTGTGTGCATTAAGCTATGCCAAGCTCACATTAACTCTGTGGTTTTTAATTCCCTCTGTTGTCTGCCAGCTCTTTCCTTTAGTGGGAGAACAACAAAAGAAAAGATTAACGAAAGAAAATCTTCATAATTTGGCATTTGTTCTGCCGTGATCACAATGAAAAGCTCTGTCTTTTCTTTCCTCCTTACTCCCTACAGGACAATTTGCAAAAAGGAAGAAGACTTCACTTTGGTTCACAATCTCTCTGCTGGTCGTGTCTGTTTTCATACTGACCATAGGTCTGGCAGCTACCACAAGAACAGAAAATGTAACCGTGGGAGGCTACTACCCAGGCATTGTTGTGAGTAAAGAAACCTGTTTCAGATTATTAGGTGCATCCAAATAAATTATTATCAGCTGGATGGGGAAGCTCTGAGTGTTTAAAAAAAAAAATCACAACAAAAAGCAACTCAGTCTTGTTGCACTTCATAGGAGAGAAATGCCTCTTTGTTTTGCTCTAGTTCTAGTGTGTGATAAGGTAGGGGGGTGAACTGTGGTTTTCTGAAGTGGTCCAAGGGGGAGGCTGTCAGGGGCAGAAGGGGGTCAAGGTTGCACTGCACAGCAGTATGATGGGCTCAGGGCCTATGTGAGAACCTGTGCCTAACTTCCCACTGATCTCTATTCAATGTGGGTGACTGGACAGTAGACATGGGATAGATTGAAATTACCTTTTGGAGGTTTTCTACTTTGATGGCACAAAGAGCCACTCTACGCTTGTGTCTGTGTGCCAGGAATTCTGCTGGGTCCATCACTGGGAAAGTCCTGCAGATAGGCAAGTGGAATCTTCTCTCTGAAGCCTCCTTAACATCCTCTTGTGTGCTCTTGCTGCCAGTTGTCTCATACGAGATCCTCTTCCAAAATCCTTAGTCTTGCTTTTGCCTTGGGAACAAACCACTTAAACATGTTCATGCACTGGGCACAAGGTTTGAGTTTCATGTGCTTTGCCCTCTGGAAGTTCTGGGAAAGGGTAACCCTACCAGGCCTTTGCTTGTTTAACCCCCATGACTCTTTCTGATCTCAAAAGAAGGGATCACTCATATTCAAAAGTAAGGAAAGCGCTGGAGTAAAAAAAATAAAAAAATAAGAAAATATACCTTATCTGAATTTTAAAGAAGAGGAGCATAGGCAGCAAATAGAGAAAAGCCCATATGCTTCATTTGGTCTCCCTGAGCCATCCAAGGAGTCAGAGAGTGCAAGGTGAAGAAAGACACTCATGTACCTACAAGTGTGGTACCTGCTTATGTATGTGGCTTCACCACAAAACATTGTATAGGTACCATTATTTCATGTGCTCTGTGGAGTGAAATGCTCAGAGAAGAGGCATGTGTATCTTTTGATACTGTGCATACATTTTGCATTGCCATTAATAATTTGTGAGTCAGAACTGTTCCTCCTAAGCAAGTCCTGGTACATCTTAGTGTCGTGCTGAGAACAGGTCTTTCAGAAAGATAATTTGGAGGTAATGATCTATAAGGAGTGGTGTTTTAAAAATAGAACAAAAAGTAGTTCTAAGAATAAAACCTTAAATGAAGGAATTTTCCTTTCATTAAGCTAAAATAGATAGATTAATACTGATAAAGGTCTCTTCATTTTCTATAATTTGAATTAAAGTNAAATATGAGGTTTTTTAGTCTTGGTGTCATTAATAACTAGATAGAATAGCTAGAATTTATCAGAACACCTTGAAAACAACAAAGAAATTATTAGCAGTTTCCCTTCTCAAGATTGTTGGAGCTAAATAATTTTAATAAAATTCAGAATTATTTTTGTGCACATGTGATGGATTATTGATAACTGAGGAAGAGTTATGGGCAATTGTCAGTTCATTACTAAATATCCCAAATGTTAGGTGAGAGACAAAGGTGCTGCACAAATCTTGCCTGGTATCTCTCCAAAAGCCTAGCCAGAGGGTGTGACATCACTGCTGTGTCCCACCTCATGGCCAGAGGCTACTGGCTCCTTCTGAGCTCCGTAGCCCTCAAAAGGTGCTTCTCTTCTCCGCTGACAGTAGAGGGAGCTTAGAAAGCCAGCCTTGTACTGACCCCAAACTTTAGGTACCTAAAGCTAGGGGAGAGAATTCGACACTACATATTTAGCTGTTGGGCTCAACGAAAAGAAAGATAATGAAGACAGACCGTGTTAATTACAATTAAAAATAAGGTCTAGTTATTCAGTAGTAAAATACTAACTTCCAGGCTAGTAGGTGAGATCTAAATCTCCACTGACCTTAGGTGAGGGATTTTGGTCTTCAAATTCATGCAGCATTAGTCCCTGTCTTGCAAACACCTATGAATATGAACAAGACTATTTGCTGGCATAGATTTAATTAAATCTAGAAGCATTTTCAGATGGGGAAGGGTAGCCCCGACAGGCCTTTGCTGGTTTAACCCCCATGGCTCTTTCTGATCTTAGAAGGACTTTAGGGCTAGATCCATAATAAAATTTGGGCTTCTGCTTAGTGCCCATTGGCTTCAAGGAGAGATAGGTGCCTTAATTTCTCTGCATATCTGGTCACTTGTTTATTTTGAAGAAGCTGTTCTATAAAGATACCCTCATAGTGGTAGGTGTTGTTTGCATTTATACATCTGAAGTAATTTAATGTCAAATATTGCTGTGTGTAGATGAGTTAGTGTAATGTTCCACTTTGGAAGACATCTGCATTCAGCAGATCACTGCTTTATCTTCAGCTTGGGTTTAGGGCTGTCTTTATAGAACTGGCTGCAAAGCTAGAGTTGGAGCTTCTTCAACCTCTTTTCCTTATAAATATTGTTTTTACTTAAATATTTAATGTGACTTCTCTATGACTACTGCTTATTTTCTTTTCATTTGCTATTTTTATAATCATTCAATCTGGAGTCTGCATGCTCCTATTGTTCCAGTTACCATACTGAGCTGGAATCCCAGAGTTCCCAACCCAAATTGCCTATTGTCAGACAAGAAAAGCAGCACATACGGCCTCAAACCAATCTCAGCAAGGCTGTGGCTTACATCCTTGGTCTCTATCAGTGGCTCTGCTCCTTCTAATTTATTTTCTATTGTTCTGTATTTCCTCATTTTTTTCTTCACTACTCCACTCTGTGTCCTTTGCATCAACTGTAAATGGGGCTTTATGGATTGTTCCCTTGGGATGAAAAATGGGGATTGGAACCAGGTGTCATTTTGATGTAGTTATAGTCATTTACAGAGTTGCTGTCCCCTGAACAGAGTGTCCTCGCTCATGGTTCCATGGCTCCTATTCAGCTGTCGGTGTAGATGCACTCGTGTACCCTTTCAGAATCTCTGCTTTTAATCTTTGTGCCTCCCTTTCACATAAATCTTCCCAAAGCACTCTATAGCACATCTCCTTTCCCTGCCTTTGCTTTCCTGAGAGGGATTGACAGGTTCCTGTTGTGTTACTGAGTGAGTGAAATGCTTTCAGGAGATTTGCTTTCTTCTGTGAGCGGTTGTGCATAACAGCAGGGAGTTCATGCGTAGTGCTCAAGCCCTTGGCTGGGACACAAAGTCCTTAAAAACTTAACTTGTGCTTGGATGACAGACTCTGAACCAGATTCAGATACCTCATTCCAGTAAGAGGCTTAGAGTCTTTAGCAGTAATGTCATGCCCCATGCATGGGGTGAGTTGGTTGGGAGCTGAGGGTGTGACTGGAGGTGTATCTGGGAAGGAAGGAGTGTCAGTCTTAGTGAAGAGAGGAGCAAAGAGTGTAGAAGTGACAGAGACTTGAGACTGAGGTGACCTCAGGGCAGTGTCCAGCCAGGCAAAGCAAGGAGAGAGCTCTATGGAAAGAGCCTGTTGACACCTGTGCTCCTGCTGTGGCTACTTCTGAATCTGTGGCCAGCTACATCTCAAGTGTGTGGCACTAAAGAGACCCCTTTTCTCCAAGCCCACAAGAGCCCATTGGGAGTCTTGCCCACAGGAAGGTGTGAGGAAAGGCTTGTCTCACCTATTGCTGCTTTACCTCATATTAACCACTAATCCAAGAAGTTTCTACTTCTCCAAACCTTCATGGGCCCATCATAAGGAGTGGGCTTTTCCTGTCACTGGTGTTGAAGCAGCACTGGTAGGCTGCTTCAAATCCAGTTTAGTCCAGCATCCCTTCTTCCTCTCTCTCCTGTGGCTGTTGGTGCTGCAGCTGTCCCACACTGAAACGAATTGCAGTGGTCCCCATGGCATCTTAGCGAGGACTTTTTCTGGGATGTGTGATAGTCTTTCCTCATTAAAATCAAACAGATGCAACCCTAAGGATTTGAACTTGGATCACTTGTGTGGCAGCAACACGTCTATTTTTTGAGGAAAACTTTGTCCACAGTTAGCTAAAGCTTTGCAGTTTTCCAACATAATGATGTATGGTATAAGTCTAAGTGTTCTTTGCTTCTGCTTGGCTTTATTTTAGTTTTACCATGTGCAAAACTATATGTGACTGTTCACAGTAGCCAGGTTATAGAAATGTATTTACTTCATGACAAGTTTTACTCTGAAGTATCACTGAGCTGCACTTCTGATCATTCCCCATTGCATTATGTGATTTATGTCCAGCCATAACTTCAGCCCTTACCCATTACTCACCCCCATTAGCCCATTTGTCTAATACATCAGCTCTGATATCACTGTAAAGCACTGGTATGTTGACCAAATAAACTGACCTCGTATTTCTGTTGGGTGGTTTTTTTTCTTCTTTGTCTTAGCTTGGCTTTGGATCTTTCCTAGGGATTGTTGGCATCCACTTGTTAGAAAACAGAAGACAAATGGTGAGTAACAGCCCTTATTATTTTTGTTTTGGTCTGGTGGGGTTTTTTTGTATCAGAATGTCTGAAAAAACATAAAGAGCAGGGATTTATAGTTCACTTAAAAAAGCCTCATCTGCCTCAAAATGTTAGTAGTTTGTTTCACCATTTCTGAGATGTTTCAGAGAAACATGAATTAGCCAATGACTCCATCTGTACAAGGCAAGGGATGGTTTCACTTCTGACAGAAGCAGCCTGCTTTTTTCTCATTAATTACTTTCCTGCTGGTTTAGTGAGTTGAATCAACCCAGGGCAGAATCAGATGAATGCCAGAGTTGGGCAGTATCATGTAGCTGGGAAAAGGATGGGGAGAGGGACAAAATGCCTTGATTGATTTGGGCAGCAATGAACCACATGATCAACTCATCTGTACTACATGATCTTATCCTGTGCAAGAAGTTTAAGTCAGGAACTCTTTCCTGAAGCTACATGTGCTAAAAAGAGGAAAAAAACCCAGAGCTTTTGCCATCAAGATTCCTTGGCTAGATCAGACAGGATCTGATGACAATGTGTGGTTTGGTTTTAGATTTAGCTTGGTTTTGCAAACACCTTGCTTTTATTTATGTGAGGAAAGCATTGGAAGTCCTTGGGGCATCTAGGTAAAGGAAAATGTGTAGGACTGGATTTGTGGAAAGTCTTCCACTTTCTTGCCCTTGGCAAAAAATAGCAGTGTCTTGGTTGAATAACAGCATGACCAATTTACACTTTACGATAGACTGATTATAGCCAGGCATCATGAAATATGATTAATTTTGTAATTCAGGCTGGTCTAAATGAAGAATGATGTTAAGCTCAAGGAGGAAATGGTGGGTTTACTTTGCTTTTTGCTAAGAATTAGCTACTTCACTCACAAGTGGTCTGCTGTGATTTTCTGTTTTCATCTTCATAAATGCCACCTTGTTCTCACTATTTGTAGGCAGATTTCTTTCATAACATCACTTCTTTGCATGGCCTTCAAGTTTCATTGATGTATTTGCAACTACTCCCCTGCTTTTAACTTTAATTTCTATCTAGGTTTCCCAAAGGAATCAGATTTATAAAGCCATGATGTTTGTGTCTTTCTCTGTTCCCCATTCTACTTTTTGAATGTGTTGACCAATTTCAGGTGAATTCAGCAGGGAGGTAGAGACTTCAAAGGTGTTCAATTCCTTCAAGTTTCATGAAAATTCACAGGTGGGTGGAGGAGAGAATTGTGAATTAGATCCCCCATGGTGGTAAAGGCTGCAATGGCAGCTTACCTCTTATTTAACACTAAAGAATCCAAATGGGACGTGACCTGTGAGACAGAAATGTTCAGCCAGCCAGGCCTCATTAATTTTGCTACTAATAAAATAGTTTGTTTTTAACAACTATTGCCCTTGATTTCTACATCAGAGACCAGGATAAAAAGCAGGTTCCAAGTTACAGACTCAGTGGCAGGCAGATGAAAATAGCTTTGTCTTCCACAGCACTCATGTTACTTTACTACAGGTGTAACATTTTAGGCTTGTTTCATCTTTCAGTTTTCCTCTAACCTGCCTCTGAGTTTTCTGTTGCTTCTGTCATTGGCAGAAAGTAAAATGGCTGAAAACCATGTAAAGTGGGTAAGCAGCCATTAAACCATGTAACACAACATATTGTGTCATTTACACAAGGACTGTGAAGAAATAAGTGTCCAATATGTTTGATATTATTCCCTGTTTGCATTTCCCAGCAGGGAACAAGGAAAACTGCTTTCTGCTAATGACATTTAGTGATGATCTGATTGTTGAAAGATTTAGTTTCTGGGGAACAGGCAAAGAAAATAACTAGAAAGTTGCATTATACTTCTTGCCCTGAGTGCCATCCACAGTGGGCTAAGTCTTTGCTAAGGCTGAGGTTCTTGTTTTCAAATGTTACAGAAATTAGGTTGAAAGAGATTGTCATACTACAATTTAGGGAAGTAATTATTCCCTGGGGTGTAACTGAGTATATTTAATTGAAAGTGTTTAGGGTAGCTTTAATAGATTTGCAGCCACCAATACATTTGTAAAGACTGATAGAAGTGTAGAAATGTAACAGAAATGTCATATTCCTGTAGCTAAAATTTCTATACATTGCAACAGGACAAAAAGGGGTGAGAAGGAAAAGAAATTGTTTTCTCAGTTGCTTCTATTTTAACTGTTCTTCCTTAGAGCAGTTATTACAGTATAATTTGAGTTTAACCCAGTGTAGCTCTAACAATTGTCTGGCCCTTGTAATGACTCAATGCTTCATCTTTTTGTTTTGTTAAATTGAAAATGAATGTAGATTCTATAACACTAGGAAAAAAATCTATTTTAATTTGACCTTTTCTCTGTAAATCTATTTCTTTTTGTCTTGAAGTTCTGTTTCCTTGTGACCTATTCTCTCTAGGTCCAGCTTTATTCATGGTTGATGAAATGCTAAGTGCAATATGAAATATGTAATCATTAGCAGAACAAGTACAGCAAATCCCCAGCACTCAATAAGTGTAAGCATGGGGTTTGAGAAAGAACAAAAGCACAGTTAGGCAGAATGGACAATGGTTTGTTCTTAAAACACTACATTAATAATGTTGCACCTCTTTGACCTTGTTCTTGGCATACCAGGGCCCACAGTGGGACTTCAATGTGCTGACCAAAGTATAACCCTTAATTCAAAGGAACTGCTGCTTGAAGAAGCAGGCTCTGCCTCATTGAATAGCATGAGTTCACTTCAGCTCTTAACATTTGTGTTTGGCTCTGCTGTGAAGAATTTGATGTCAGCAGAACAAAATATCCCTTTGACTAAGGGTTTGCACTGATTTTAATGTTTCTAACTGGCAAACAGCAAAAATGGAAGAATAATGTGTGTAAGAGGTTTCTCCTCAGATAAATGTGGAGGTGGCATGAGCTAGCACCCAGAAACACTGTAATGTGTAATGTTGATAAGACACCCCTCGTGTAGCTGTAGCTAACCCCACTGATGATCTGAGCACTGGCTCACAGTTTCACTCACACATCTTTCCAATGCCAGTCTCACCAAGCTGTACTGTTCACAAGGCTGAAAATGAGCATGCTAAATCTGCAGTGCCTGCAAGAGGGATTGGGAGGTGCAAGGGCACCACATGACTGTCAGGGTTTTGAACATCTTTGGTATCACAATGTTGACTGCGAGAGCTCTCTCAGCAGGGCTGTGGGAGGCAGCAGTGCAGCCCTGGTAGAGAGCAGCCAAGGCAGGAGGACTATGGGAGGAGGTACAGGAACATAAAGAGCAGGGAGAAGACAGGGAGGGGTCAGAGAGGCAGGAGTAATGCAGACCTCAGTACTACTTATAATTGTAAATCTTCCTGCTTCTTCCTATGCCTGACTCTTATATCTCTGTCATGAGGTGCCCTTTGGACACATCTCATTCTCTCCTTAGGTTCTGGAAGGAGCCTTGAAGGGTGATTTCGACTAAATCTGGAGTTTTAGAAAGCTAAAGTGTTGTAAGAAGAATCCCATGTTACGTGACAAAAGGTATCATACTATAACTCCGTCCAGTTTGGAGTTTAGAGCAAAGCAGCCTATGTATAGACTGTCCAGTCTCCTTTTGTGCTATAAGCATGGTGCAGTCTTGGGTATCAGCTGCCTTATTTAGCAGGAATCATCTTTGTTACCCCTTTTAAAGCCTTTTTGGGAAGGTTTTTGAGTGTAATTTATTCATGGTACGTCTGGGAAATCTGTGTTATTCCTTGTAATATGCAGAAGAATATTCACCAAAGTCATGGGTAGAAGTGAGATGAATAACTGGACATGTTTTGAAGGCTCAAGGTTAGCAGGTTATTTCAGCTCAACAGGAGGAGAAAGACAGGTGTATGTATATGGGTATGAAAGCACCATCCAAAGTGAAGTCAAGTCAAAATAAAAGGAGAAAGCTTTAAGGGCAATAAAAATATAAATAGTTGAAAAGTTGTTTATAACTATTTTTATTTAGTATATTATTATGAAAGACATTTTGCTTTAATTAATATTATATATTCCATGAATGAAGGACTGAGTAAAATATTTTGGAATTTTTTTTGGATGCAGAAGTTCTTTGTGCATTTAAAGTGAGGATTTACAATTTATAATAAATATAAATAACCACAGTGAGGTCTTTCTTTGTCCTCTTCCCTCCTTTACTCCTTCCTCTATCTTGCCAGCTCCTTCTTCTTTTCTTTACACCGGCCAAAAATAGTTTCCATTGCATTTGTGAGTGAAAATGTTCGTAGCCAAGTGAGCATCAGACATAGCAAAAGTAACTGGTGGGGCTGTATAGCTGAGAGTAGACAGGAGGCTGTGGGTGGAGGGAACAAGAATTGTCCCTTTTGCTGGAATAAAGTGTTGTATCAACTCAGTATGCCATGAAACCAGGATCTAAGTGCTGCCAGTGAGTGAAATGCCGGAAGTTAGATCATATACATTTCCCCACAGTGTCTTGTGAACTTTGAAGTTCAGGGACTGAAAGACAGAAATAGATGCTCTCACTCTGTGAATTGCCAAAGGAAGTGTGTGGGATGTTTCAGCTTTTCCCTGCCTAGTTCCTTATGGATCAGTGTTTCATGTAATGCATCTACAAGTCTGTGCTTCCATATTTTGTCAGTGCAGATTCATCAGCTAGTCATGCAAATACTTATTTATATGTAAAAATTATCATACATTAATGTATTATGATGTTATAACAATATAATGTATAACAAGTAATATATGTCGATATCTATATGTATGTATTTACAGGTGATACATGGGGGCAAACATCTGGCATAATGAAAAAAGAAATTATATGCCAATGGCATCCTGGGGTGCATTAATAAAACTGTGTCCAGCAGGTCTAGGGAGGGTCTCCTCCCCCCTTGCCCTAGTGAGACCACACCTGAAATACTGGGTCCAGTTCTGGGCTCCCCAGTTTCAGAGAGACAGGGATCTACTGGAAAGAGTCCAATGCACAGCAATGAGGATGATTAAGGGTCTTTAGCATCTCCTCTGTGAGAAAGACTGAGGGGACTGGGGCTGTTTAGTCATGAGAGGTGAAGACTGAGAGGGCATCTTATTAATGTCTATAAATACCTGAGGGGTGGGTGTCAAATGGAAGGGGCCAATCTCTTTTTTGTAGTGCCCAGAAATAGGACAAGGAAGAATGGGTATAAACTTGAGCATAGAAGGTTCCATCTCAACATGAGAAGAAATGTATTTACTCTGAGAGTGACAGAGGCTGGAACAGGCTGCCCAGAGAGGTTGTGGAGTCTACTTCTCTGGAGACTTTCAAAACCCATCTGGACCTGCTCCTGTGTGACATGCCCTGGTGATCCTGCATTGGCAGGGGGATTGGACTTGATGATCTCTAGAGGTCCCCTCCAACACCTAACATTCTATGATACCACTAACATTATGTCTTTATTGTGAAAAGTGGTTTTTTGCTCTCTTAATAGATGTGTCTGCCCCAATGGTTTAGCTAGTAAAGCTGTAATGGGGAGTACAATCAGGTCTGTAGTAACCTTTCTGTTCCATCATCAGGGATGTGTCTCTCTGGCATGCCTAGAGAGATGCCATCACCAGGTACATCCAGCTGCAGCCCAGCACAGCAGTTCTTTCCCTCTCATACAACCCTATGTTGGTCTGTTGGCTGTACCAGTCCCAGGTTTTACTCACCCCAGGTTCCCCAGCTTGTGACCCAATACAGCATTAGCTTAGTCTCAGATAAGAAACTACCATGTTTTCACTGTTATCACTGGTAGAAAGAAAAACTATTTTTTAAAGGGGAAAAGTAGGAAAGAGACTTTTGCATCTATTTGAGACCTTTCTTGGCAACCAGAATGACTTCAATTTGTTCTGGAAGCTTAAATGCTATAGAAACAGAAGGGAGATACATACATACAAATACATATGTATGAAAATATGCATACACCAGCATAGCTTATTTTCAACACTCCATTCTTTAAAAGGTGACACTATTCTTTTGAGTTAGAGACTCAAGCCACCAATTCAATTGATGTTCTCCATTTTATTAAGAGGAGGTTTTTGTGGATGTGGTTTCTTTAAGTTCTGAGCTTGGAACTAGCACACAGAATTAAGTGCGTAATAGGACAATTTGAATCTGCCAATTTTTTTTTTCTTTTGTTGTTTATGTAATGAAAAAGAATGACTGTCACACAGCTGAAAACAAAAGTGAACTTTATGACTCATGTGGTTATGGAACAATTAAGAAATGAATTACTCTCACTAGCAAGCAGGAGCAGGAGATAAAAAGTCTTAGCAAAGAATCTGGATTAAGTGCTCATGTGTACATGTTGGAGAAGGTGAGGTGGGCTATGGCCTGAGAAAAGGACAGGCAGTTTCTGACCTTCTTGTTGAAGAATGAGGTCAATTAAACAGATAAGTGTCCCTGTCCGCCCAGTACAATCTTCTTGACTCCACAGGTAGAATTTCACTACATGAAAGCTTGTAATTTAATTGCAGTGAGTTTCTGATAAAGACTGTGTGTGTCTTGAGAAACCAATGCAGTCAGTGTGATGTAAAACAAGATTTGTAAAGTTACTAGGCAGGCTTACTGCTTCTACCAAGCAGTAAGAAGCTGAAACAAAGGGGAAGGATTAGATCATATAGTCAACACTCTATTAAATGGGCTGAAAGAAAAGTAGAGCAGCCACTTAAACACATCTCTTTAAAAGCAACTAAAGCAGGAGTGGAGCGGAGCCTAGGTATTGCATCTGCTTGAACTAGAGAGGGTCCGTGAACTAGAGAGGATCGATCATTGGAGTGGTTGTATCAGCTCAAACCAGGGAGACAATACAGGAGTGCAGTTTGAACGAGCTGAGCTGAAGCTGGGATGTTCTTCTGCTAGAAGGAAATCAGTAACTGTGGTAATGGTTCCTGAGATATCAACAGGAGTCTCAGAAGCTGTGGGGATTTAAAAGATCATCAGTACTAAAACTAACCCTGCCTCAGGAAATTAAAAAAATTTACTTAATTAGGTTGCCTTCTGTTTCTTGTCTTGGAAAATGTGAACCAAGTATAGTTCAGTCATTCTTCTGACAGTGTTTTAGTAACATCTGCTGGACACTAGTGGCTGGAACTCTGAGACTCTCCCAGACTCACAGGAGACTTGATTGTGCATCATCAGTGGTGACATTTTATCTAAATCCAGACAAGCAATTACTCATCGGTGAATAAATTACCTTGAATTCACTATGTCTTCATTTAAACATATATCAAATTTATTCTCTGATTGCAATGTAATTTTGACTCCATTTTTTGAAGGCTTAAGTGCACAGAAACTACTTGATATCTGGGGTTTTTTTTTCCACTATATTGGTCATTCTATTAAAGATTTTCTTGTAAAGCAATTTGAAAAAATTTCCTGTCTGTTTCAGGTAAGGTTTTGTAGCTAACATTAGATTATGAGAGAAGAAAGAATACATTAATCAGGTAACCCTTCTCAATAACTTTGTTTCATGTTTCATAATGGCTATTGATTTAATTCCCACCACTCTTTCATTGCTTGAAGATAAAAATACAGAAGAGTTGTCTTAATTTCATACAGCATCCTTCACAGAAACTGTATCTTCAGATGCTGTAGCAGGTTAGAAGAAAAGCCAAGATAAATTACAGAAAGAGCAGTGCAAAGTGGATTGGTAGAAATGAAGGATTAATGTTCAAGAGAGCGTTTCTAGAGGGTGAAATCTACCGAGACACCTGGTCTGGGAAACTATCAGGGTTAACAAGCAAGGTTTTTATTTGGACAGCACAATGTTAAGGCAAAATGTTTCCATGTCACTTTTCTACATAACTGGGGTTGCAAAAGAGCAGTGGCTGAACAGAGCACCCATTGCTGGCTGAAATGGAGCAGGGAAGGATGATGGGAGAGCTGCTCTATTCACGGGTGTCTGGGGAAGCCTTGTGAGGAGTTTAACAAGGGCCAGTTTTGAACCGTGGGCTTTCAAGCCCTAAAGAGAACTGGCAAGGAATGATATCTGTGTATCCACACAGATACCACCTCCTGCTGTGGGACCCAGCACACCCATCACACACCCTGGGCATGTGTCAGTGTGATCAGATGTCATTTCCCCCATCTCCAGAACTAATTGCCACAGCAAATGGCTCAAGTAAAGGTACCAATAACTCAAGAAATCTGTTTATCTGACCAGTAAAGAAGCAGTCCCTGTCCTAAAGAACTCCATGTGTGCCTGATGGAGCTGGAGTAAGCAGACTCAGAACCTACGTTCCCTTTCTGGTCTTACTCAACTGTGCTGTGTAAGCCTCTTGAGCTGGGGGACAGCTGGGACCATTAATTCACCTTGTTGAACATTTCTAGTCGCTGGATACTTCTGTGGTTCTTAGCAGTAGCCTAACATGAATTATCTGCAAAAGTTGTGCATTAACACCATTGGGCTTAACAAAAGGTATTACAGATTTTGCTTTTCACTGTTCTGCCTTTTGGGATATGGGGCAGGGAAAAAAGAGAAATTTTCTGAATGGAAATTCAACCTTTATTTTGAAAGTGCATTTTGATCTTGTTTGGTTTTTTTTTTTACCCTTGGTGGAATAATTGCTATCTCTCATGTAGTTTCTGTATTCTTCAATGTTTGTTTATCTAATTAATTCTGTCTTTTGATGCATGTGTGGCTGCTTAAATTTATCATGGGACTTCTCCCCTGCCTGTGTTACAACCACTGGCCTTTTCATGTTGCTATTCTTCCTAATTATTCCTGACACAATATTGGAAGAGAGCAGACTTCTTCACAGGCAGTAAACCAAGTCTCCTTGACCACAAACAGCAAAATACCCCCAGTCCATACTGTTTATTCCTTACAGCTAAACCCAGCTTTTACTTTGATAACCTCTAGGAGTGCAAATTACATTAAATAGGTGAGACAACTTAATAGATGCTGCCAGCTCTTCTACCATCTTCCTTCTGCCTTGGCAATACAGTCTTGCCCTCTCATTTGCCCTGGGTCTGAAGCTCTCTCCTTACAGTTACCTGATTTAGCTCATTTGCAGGAACTGAGATTTTTCTCCTAGTGAGTGAATTGCACCGTCTTGCTGTGTATTTGGGCAAGCACAGGAGCTGGCATGCAGGGACATACACCTTTGGGAGAGAGAGAAGGCTGGACAGCAGGGAACTAGGCTAAGGACAGGAGAGCAAGACCTGTGTCAGGTGTTAGTGAGCAGTCACATAGGCTCAGCTCTGTGCCCTGAGGTGCTATTAATAACACTATTAATAAGGGAAGAAAATCCAGTCAGAGGTCTGTGTTGTTGCTGGCAATATTCAGCAACGTATGACTGGTCTTGCTGCATTTGACAGTGATGATAATGTGGAAAGGCTGTGGGTTTCTGTGCTGGTTTTGGCAGTTTCTAGCTTGATCACTTGATCTAAATGGAAGACTTGATCTAAACACCTGACAAAATCATGCATTTAAGCCTCTCTGTGAAGACCTTCTTGGTAATACAGGCATCTGCTGTGGGCATTGGCTATGTTATTAGGTGCATTACAGTCAGAAGTGAGTTACGTATTTTTGCATGGGATCCCAGCCCCAGTCCTTTTCTTCCTGAACTGTACAACACTACTGCTCTTAAAAGCAAGAGATATTTTGCATTTATTTTTCTTCCCTCCTTCGTCTGAAAGCCAGTCTAGGAGATAAGATGGGCAGTCATAAAAGTCTTGTGAATTTTTGTCATTCTAAGTAGTGCTATGACTGGAATTTACATTAATGAATAATGAACATGACAAAATCCTATGTTGTTACTAAATCAAATGATGTTACTAAAGAACAACCTTTGGAAAGAATAAGTTGGCAGCACATAAATTGTGAAGAACATTACCTGGTGTAGTGAGAAACATCCTAATTAGCCCAGTCATGAAAAGCAGTGTAGTAGGAAACTTGTCTGAGCTTAATTTTCATCACAGCATCAAAACTTTTGTCCCAAGGGCAGGGGAAAAAAGTGGTCATTGTGGAAGGAGAAGAGGCCACACGGGAGAGGACTTTCCAAATCAGAGAAAATTAACTCACAATTAAAAGTACTTTTATATTGTCCCACTTCACAAGATGATGTTTAGTTGGTAACAGCATCTGAAATGCAATGCAGTGAGTTTAATTATCTTAGTTTTATGGGTTGTTTTATGCGTTGTTATTAATCTACAGTCCTGCTGAGGTGACAAAGTAACAGATGCAGTTTCTGGTTGAAATTGCATCAGGAGTGAAAAGTCATTCTCTTTATTGAGATTTGTAATAGAGTTTTTGTAAAATTCTCTCATATCTTCATCCTCAGCATACTGAAAAATTGCAGCAGATTTATTTAAGCCTGTGTTAAGTTCTGAGCTTGGAGACACTGGGAAGTCAGACCAATAAAAATACCCACTGAATTAGACTGTATTTTGGGGGATGTAATGTTAGATATAGCCCACAAAAAACTGCCCTGTGTGTTTCTTTTCCAAATATGTTTGCTTGAACCAGTATGGGGATAAAAAGGGCTTTACAAACTCATGGCATAACATTTACACAGCCTTTTGCAAAGCCTTTGCTTTCCAGAGCAAAAAGTATTGGATGACAGTGTTTCTCAATTTATATTGATGAAGGTAATTGTGATTCTTCCTCTGCCTGGAAAAAAAATCCCAGAGAGACTTGACAAACAGCACAATGCTTGGAGATCTTGGAGGCTGGGCAATGCAGAAATAGCCTTTTAGCATGAACAAAGCAAATCCATTAGATATAATGTAATTTACATCTGATACTGAGGTTATTTCAGAACTGTAAATCCACGTATTTTCCAGTCTCAAAACTACTTAGTCTAAATCGAGAGAATGAGGCATCTGGTGCTAGAAATTAGTAATTATCTGAGCCATTGTGCCTTTGGACTGAGAATAGGTAAGGGCTAAATTAGAGCCATGAGGAAGCCAGACACGTGCAAGAATGGAGACCTGGAGCCCAGAGAACCTCTTTGAAGTGTTTCACAGGAATGGAAGCAGCCAGCGAGGTACCAGCCTGTAGCTAGAGGGTCCTTGTGCTGGTGAGTGATGTGATTTTGTGTGTCTGCTTCTGGCAAATGCTGGCTGTATGTCTCTGCACATCAGAGAGTGGGGACCGGGTGGCAGCAGCATGTGATTCAGCACACCAAGTGCCTGGTGACCTGAGGTGAGGTGCCAGTGTGAGACCATGGCTGCAGCCATGGTGGCTTCATCAAACTCCCTGTTTGGTCTGGTCTGTAGCCAATGCTTAACTCCAAAACCATGCCTGGAAATGATTGTGAAAGTCTGTTGGTTGACAACTACCCATGCCACATGAATTTCTGACAGCTGGACCATGTCAGTGACCAGCTTCCATGGCCATAGGGTATTCCCTGGCTTAGTTGCCTTCAGTAGGCTCACTTGCATGGGAGGGCAACATGGCACAGCCAGTGCCACAGTGTCACAGTGCTCTGTGCCTGCTGGAGGATAGGAGGCTGTCCAGAACAGGTAAATTATGCAATAAAATGCAGGCCTTTTCTGAAAGAAGGCATCATGCAAGAATTTAGCAGTCCAGTCTTTCACTAATTTTGCATTTTTGTGAGTTTTAATTTTTCTGTAACATGAACCAAAGATAAGTAACAGCTCTTCAGTTAATACTGAGTGCAGAAGTCCTTCATTTCAAGTGCAGTTGTGCTCTCCCTTTTGCTAAAACACCTCTCTTAAGCAACTGGCTTTTTGAGTTTGATTGATTGTTAGGCCCACAGTACAGTTTTCCATATTTAATAACAAGCTTCATGGTTCCCTTTTAAATAACCAAATGATGGTATTCTGTACCAGAACCAGGAGTAAACATGTTCTGATAATAACATCTGTAGAGAAGTCAGGATGCACAGCAATGGAACAGTAAGAGCAAAACTGTTTCTTGAATAACTGTTAAAATGTGTTGTTATAAATAGTGTCTAGTTTTCCTTATGAAACATACTGCTATTAAAAATGGAGTTAGGATGATATGATAGATCAGTACTTATTTTTTTTATAAAAGTGCTATTTCTTTTCCCTATTCAAGAATAAATCTCTAAGTTTAAATTAATTGCACTGTTTTTCCTTCTTGACAGTAGTAGGCTCATGAACTTGTAACTCCAGTGATCACCTGGAGCAGGAAAATTAGCTTTTGAATTTACAACAGCACCTCATTTGGCTGTCTTGGCGGCAATTTTTTGAAGTAATTAATTTTGTATGTTGTTTATGTTTCTCACACCTTCAATAAGCAATGGGAGATTTGAGAGAGAATATTAATATGTAATTTTATTTAAAGGATTTTTTTGTGTTGCTTTTGTATTATTCTTTTATCATTTGAATACATATATGAGGAAATTCAAGTCATAGGAATGTCTGAGAATCACATTCTCTCACTTTGTAATAGATATTACTCCAGTCAATAAATGGCCTTCTTAATTTCAAATGGAAAGACTGACAAACTTTGACTTGCACACAACTCTTTAGATGGGTAGATGATAACCAACATGCCTGAAGAGTGCAAAGCCAACTCAATAGCTCTTGTCTATTCTACAATTTATTGTGCACCTTTATATGCAATTTCATACAGCTATATGGTGAAACTGAAAGGCCAGCATACTTATTAGGTGATTTAAGCTATCTCCATGAGTGGAAAAAGTTGATTTGGGGCTTGCGAATCATCAATCAATAAGTTGCTCATGTGTGAAATGGAAAGCTATCTTGAGGTCAGCTTCCAGTCAATTCATCCTGAGCTCAGGCAATTTGGAAACACCTGGCTAAGCCCACTGATTATTTGATCGACTGCTATGACTTGAAAAACAAGATAGAGGTATCAGACATTAATGACTTAATCTGAACTTTTAAACACTGCTGCTTTTTCAAATAAAGAGATCAGGGTCTGTAGCAAATGTAGGTGCCACAAGGCAGCACAGCCCCCTGGTCTACAGTGATAATAGCTCTCTGCAAGGAGCCCACAGCTTCTTGATCTGATGAGGTGCACGCCAAGATCTTTAGACAAGCAGA